>JBBPLF010000824.1:0-15134 GCA_038089615.1 Aureoboletus auriporus
CTACCACTACAGACAGAGGACTAGCAAGTGTACGAAGTAAGAAGAGAAGGTGAGGGGCAACTCCACTTCTCACGCAAAGACTATAACCTGCGCTCGCCTCGTGCCTCGGCTGAGACCCAGGTTCCCAGCTTGTCTTGATGTTTTGCATTGGTCCATATAATCAACAGCCATATTTGTCACTGTTTGCGATGCAAAGGTGAAATGGTTGAAGCGATGCGATGACGGTGATCAAAGATAGGAACAAAGGACTTTTTCAATTAGAATGAAGAAATGAAATATATACATGTTTTGTTCAGATTGAGAGAGTCGGCAAGACACGAGTGCGATGGCATGGTTTTTACAAGTCCGTTAGATGGTCCATCCATCAGTAAATATTTTTCCCTGGTAGATGTATTGATCGCCCAATAGTAACCTCGCGCGTGGGTGTTTTTAGGCCTCGCTTTAATTGTAGGAGCATAGTCCGAACCAAGCCGCTATGCAGGAAGTGTTCAAGTACTTTGCGTGAGTGCAGTGAGGTACTAAGTAACATACCTGGCACTATTGGGGCTTCTTCACTGACCACGTTCGGTCCTTCTGCCATCACGACAGCAAATCCGCTACACAAAAAATGTCACTTTTACAATCATGTAAGTTCACCAAAGTTGACGAACTGGTTTAAATGCCAATCGATGTGACTAGATAAGGCACGTGAGACAGTCACATTCCAGGGCCCTCTAGTGATGGCAAGCACTCACCAGTGAAGGAACCAGGGGCCCGCATTATCGGTAACAAAACGGATAGTCACGTTATCAGTTGGACTAGAGCCTATGGACACGACGTCGCGGCGGACAGGATCCACGAAGTTCGTCGTGTTGGATCCGGAAACCTTCACAACATCAAATGCGTGCTTGAAAATGTTGAATTGGAGACAAATGACAGGAGAAGAGAGTACTGCATACCCCGTGAAGATGCATAGGATGCTGGAAGTGCATCCAGAGTCAGCACAAACCGACATTTTTACAAAGGTTTCACTCACAGGACCACCAGGTGCCGCAGTAGGATTGGGGAAGCTTATTTCAATGACCTTGTTCAGGGGAAGTTGATAGACGCTGCCATCGGGCAACAGTTGCGAAGGCGGCGCTCCATTCAGGATTTGGAGAAGCACCGGGACAGAGGGTGCCTCGTAGGACACGTTGTTCAATGTAAAATGTCTCAACGAGTTTATCCCTGGAGCAAGTTGAATATTCACATCCGCCTGTCCGATCTCGGGTATACCGGGAGCACCTGGGTTAACGAGTGGGTGAAGGTCGCCCTCGTCGAATGCGAGCTCGTAAGGACCGGCGTCCGACGTGGGATCTTCCTCTGCTGCTCCTGCATAACGAAAGATGGCCATATTCTGACCGTTATCGAACGTAGAGTTGATTGCACTGCTCAAGGAACGGATCCAATAGTTCCCAACGGGCTGGTCTGCAGTGACCACCACGGAATAACGTTGACCAGCATGGATCGGGATCGAGTCAACTTGAACGGGAGTCACTTCGTTCCCATCTACCTCAATAATGGACATGCGGTGACCATCAATCGTAAAGTTAAATGTTGGATCGCAAGAGATTGAAAGCACGCGGAAGCGATATCGTAATCCTGGTTTGACATTGATAACCGAGAGTGGAGTCGACGGACCACCAGAGTAGCGACCATGGCCATTTATCAATGCGGAATTTGCAAACACCGGTCCGAAGATTTGTGAGAGTTGAGTGGAGGGTGAATGGTACCTAAATCCATGTCAGCGTGAGCGTCCTTCATACAATAATTTACTCACCAATCTGCAAGGGTGATAACCGTATTCTCTGCATGCAGTTAATACGAGGGAAGTGACCAGGATATCGGTGGAGACTCACCATCATCGATGTCGTACAAGTCTGCTAGAGGGTCTTCGGGGTCATAAATAACCAGTGGTCCTCGCAATCCATCACAATACTGAGTTGCGTAATGTGAGTGGTACCAATACGTTCCAGTTTGACCGCTAATATTGAATTGATACTGGAATTCTTGTTGCGGACTAATCGGGCACTGCGTAACGTATGCAGTGCCATCAGCCCAGCTGGATCTCTGTTGAAAAATTCCGTGCCAATGCTTTTGGGAAAACATGAGGACGAGGTTGAAAAATTTACATGCTTGCGCGATTACTTACGACACTGGTTTCTAGATCCATAGTAGCATCCGTGAGTTCATTAAAAACTTGAATAGCGAATTGATCGTTCTAATAGGAAGGTGTAAGCATGTCACTAATATCAGAATTATCGCAAAGCTGACTTTGTTGGCTTTCATCAATGGGGCAGGAAAGACGCCATTGACAAGAACTGCTCTGCGAAATGTTCAGAAACATTCTCAGACGAGGAATTTAAACTCACGATCTGTTGTGGCCATCTGGTACAATGTAAGTATTCGCGATGTGAAGTTCGCTCACTGGGCCAAGCGCAGTAGGATTGGGAGTTGACAACGCAATGGAAAGAGGAAATGGCGAGAGCACGAGGATAGACAGCAAGAACCTCATCTGGAATACCGAAGCAGACAGTTAAGAGTTGAAAAGACTGATCGTCCCCCCCCCCTCCCCTAAAAAAATTCAAATAAATAAACCAGTTTTTTTTTGAGGTGACGCAATTTTTTGAGGATGCGCAATTTTTTTGAGAGGGGGTAACACGTCACATTCACTAATGATCTTGGATTTGAGCATGAATGCAGAAGTGATGACCCGACGATGATCCCCGGAAAGTCGGAGAGTGCAACATGTCTCTGTCACAACCGCGGTCCACCTCGACGTTGTCCAAATGCGAGGATGGCTGCGATAAGTTGACATGTTTCGGCAACATGTACAACCCAACGGCCTTCAGCGCTGATTTGCGCTGCTCGAAACGGTTGGTGTCATCAGCGTCATGTCACAAACACCATTGGAGCGCAGAGCGCACACCAGCACTGGCATGCTAGCCGTAACGATACTGGTCGATGAGATGATCTGATTCTCCTCCGAGTTTGACCAATGCCTCCTCTGGCAATGGTGATCAGAAAATCCGCCGAGATTTGGCCCCTCTGGACTGCTGAGTCAGCAGTCAATTATGAGCGTCAAGCGGTGTACTAGCAAGTAATAAGGTAGATCTGGAGTTGAGAACATTGTCTCTGGAACGGGAACTGGAATTGACGTCGGAACCGGGACGAGCAATGAGACTGGGACTGGGCCTCGGAAACTAGAAAGATGGCCCTCATACCCTTGCTCTCCCTCACAGTCCTCAAGTATGGTGCTCCGAAATACAACCTCATTCGAGTTAAAACTCCCCAACCCGCCTAAAATCATCTTGTACTTGTCTACCGCAACTGCCAGTGGTTCCCCAATTCGATATTTGCCTCGCAGGTCAAAGCGCATCTCCTGTCTCGACCCACACCGAACCGGTACATTGATCAGGGACCATGTTTATACCACCACTCAAAAGTTTCTGTGCGTCACAGCCGGGCAGACTCGATTACGCTTCGGTGGGGAGGGGGTGACCCGTACAAGGTTGACGTCGAAGTCAAAAAGGAGGACATCATCATGGCGTTCCGTATGGGTTGTATGCAGGGACTTCGAGGTAGTTGAGAAATCTACCCAAAGGGCACGAATTTGGACTCGTCGGACGGGCGTCGTTTGAGTTCGCGACCTTGCCGTGGTTCATCAAAGACTATCTATGGTGACCAAGGGCTAGTTATCGGCTGTGAAACGTTGATAGACCACAGATGGTACTAGTAGACTCGATGAGTAGAATGCGCTCAGGCTTGTCTTGATATTTTACGTTGGTCTGGTGATAATCGACTGCATATCATGATATCGCATACGGTTAGATGTAAAGGTGAAATGGTTGAAGCGACGTGGATCAAAGATGGGAACAAAGGGCTTTTTCGATTTGAATGAAGAAATGATATATATGTGTTTTGTTCGGATTGAGAATGGGAAGCTACGAGCGCCACCCACAGGAAAAATGTTCGAGACGCCCAAACACCTAAACCAGACAAGACAAGAGTGCGATAATATGGTTTTTACAAGTCCGTTAGATGGTCCATCCATCAGTAAATATTTTTCCCTGGTAGATGTATTGATCGCCCAATAGTAACCTCGCGCGTGGGTGCTTTTAGGCCTCGTTTTAATTCGAGGAGCATAGTCCGAACCAAGCCGCTATGCAGGAAGTGTTCAAGTACTTTGCGTGAGTGCAATGAGGTACTAAGTAACATACCTGGCACTATTGGGGCTTCTTCACTGACCACGCTCGGTCCTTCTGCCATCACGACAGCAAATCCGCTACACAAAAAATGTCACTTTTACGATCATGTAAGTTCACCAAAGTTGACGAACTGGTTTAAATGCCAATCGATGTGACTAGATAAGGCACGTGAGACAGTCACATTCCAGGGACCTCCAGTAATGACAAGCACTCACCAGTGAAGGAACCAGGGACCTGCATTATCGGTAACAAAACGGATAGTCACGTTATCAGTGGGACTGGAGCCTATGGACACGACGTCGCGGCGGACAGGATCCACGAAATTCGTCGTGTTGGATCCGGAACTCCTTACAACATCAAATGCGTGCTTAAAAATGTTGAATTGGAGACAAATGACAGGAGAAGAGAGTACTGCATACCCCGTGAAGATGCATAGGATGCTGGAAGTGCATCCAGAGTCAGCACGGACCGACATTTTTACAAAGGTTGAACTCACAGGACCACCAGGTGCCGCAGTAGGATTGGGGAAGCTTATTTCAATGACCTTGTTCAGGGGAAGTTGATAGACGCTGCCATTGGGCAACAGTTGCGAAGGCGGCGCTCCATTCAGGATTTGGAGAAGCACCGGGACAGAGGGTGCCTCGTAGGATACATTGTTCAATGTAAAATGTCTCAGCGAGTTTATCCCTGGCGCAAGTTGAATATTCACATCCGCCTGTCCGATCTCGGGTATACCGGGAGCACCTGGGTTAACGAGTGGGTGAAGGTCGCCCTCGTCGAATGCGAGCTCGTAAGGACCGGCGTCCGACGTGGGATCTTCCTTTGCTGCTCCTGCATAACGCAAGATGGCCATATTCTGACCGTTGTCGAACGTGGAGTTGGGTTGACTGCTCAAGGAACGGATCCAATAGTTCCCAACGGGCTGGTCTGCAGTGACCACCACGGAATAACGTTGACCAGCATGGATCGGGATCGAGTCAACTTGAACGGGAGTCACTTCGTTCCCATCTACCTCAATAATGGACATGCGGTGACCATCAATTGCGAAGTTAAATGTCGGATTGCAAGAGATTGAAAGCACGCGGAAGCGATATCGTAATCCTGGTTTGACATTGATAACCGAGAGTGGAGTCGACGGACCACCAGAGTAGCGACCATGGCCATTTATCAAAGCGGAATCTGCAAACACCGGTCCGAAGATTTGTGAGAGTTGAGTGGAAGGTGAATGGTACCTAAATCCATGTCAGCGTGAGCGTCCTTCATACAATAATTTATTCACCAATCTGCAAGGGTGATAACCGTATTCTCTGTATGCAGTTAATACGAGGGAAGTGACCAGGATATCGGTGGAGACTCACCATCATCGATGTCGTACAAGTCTGCTAGAGGGTCCTCGGGATCATAAATAACCAGCGGTCCTCGCAATCCATCACAATACTGAGTTGCGTAATGTGAGTGGTACCAATACGTTCCAGTTTGACCACTAATATTGAATTGATACTGGAATTCTTGTTGTGGACTAATCGGGCACTGCGTAACGTATGCAGTGCCATCAGCCCAGCTGGATCTCCGTTGAAAAAT
Source organism: Aureoboletus auriporus (assembly GCA_038089615.1). Classification (NCBI taxonomy): domain Eukaryota; kingdom Fungi; phylum Basidiomycota; class Agaricomycetes; order Boletales; family Boletaceae; genus Aureoboletus; species Aureoboletus auriporus. The sequence continues at coordinate 5,808 of JBBPLF010000824.1, forward strand.
TCCGTGCCAATGCTTTTGGGAAAACATGAGGACGAGGTTGAAAAATTTACATGCTTGCGCGATTACTTACGACACTGGTTTCCAGATCCATAGTAGCATCCGTGAGTTCATTACAAACCTGAATAGCGAACTGATCATTCTAATAGGAAGCTTTGAGTATGTCATTAATCTCAGAACTGTCGTAATGCTGACTTTGTTGGCTTTAATCAATGGGGCAGGAAACACGCCATTGACGAGAACTGCTCTGCGAAATGCTCAGAAACATTCTCAGATGAGGAATTCTAAAACTCACGATCTGTTGTAGCCATCTGGTGCAATGTAAGTATTCGCGATGTGAAGTTCGCTCACTGGGCCAAGCGCAGTAGGATTGGGAGTTGACCATGCAATAGAAAGAGGGAATAGTGAGAGCGCGAGGATAGGCAGCAAGAACATCTGGAATACCGAAGGAGACAGTTAAGTGGAACCGTATGCACATCTCCGACATCATTGTATTTCTTTTATAGTTGAAAAAGCCGATCATCGGTTTCATGAGATCTTCACGTTCCACTGGAAGAAGTAAGAGGGATCTTACCTTGCCATGCCGTACCACATATTTGGGTCGCGGCACGGGAGCGGTTGGGCTGGGACCGTATGGCGCTCCAAATCAACCGATTTTTTTCGAGGTGACGCAGTTTAAGGGTGCACGTTTTTTTTGAGGGGTGGTAGCACGTCACATCCACGAACAACCTTGGATTCCAGCATGAATGCAGAGATTATTAACCGACGATCCCCGAGGAGTCGGAGGGTGCAACATGTCGCTGTCACAACCGCGGTCCACCTCAATATTGCCCAGATGCGAGGATGGCTGCGATGAGTCGACATGTTTCGGCAACTTGTACAGCCCAACGGCCCTCAGCGCCGATTTGAGCCGCCCGAAGCGGTTGCTGTCACGTCGGCGTCATGGCACAACGCCTTTTGGGAGCGCACACCAGCGCTGGCACGCTAGCCGACGTATCGATACTGGTCAACAAGGCGAAGATCAAGTTGATGTTCCTCCGAATGACCAGACGTTTTACGCCTGAAGCTGAAGCGCTGACACTTGACGAACGCTCTGGCGATGGCACCGGCAGAATCAATATCAGATCAGACTCAGATTTGGCCATTCCGGATCGCTGAGTCAGCAATCAATTATTGAGTTTCAAGCTGGGTGTACAATTTAGTAATCCGCGCGCAAGCTGTACAAGCAGAGTGCACTACTAGTATATATTATTATTATAATTCACGTATAACGAACGCACCACCGTGATCTCAATGAAGCGTACAATACATTTAAGACCTGGGTCTAAAGAGTGCTAGTAAAGAGCTATGTAACTCCGACTTCCTCAGTTTTGATACAATTAATGCTGATACTAATCGGGTATCTTAACATCTTCCAGCATAGTGAATCACCCCGCCATGCACCGAGAACCACTGGCATATCCATCTCGAGCAGAACCACCGCCAGGAAGTCCCTCGCCTATTCGACCCTTTCCCTCAGCGAGCCGTTCACAAAATCTGCAGGTGTGACGCATGGTTGCAGGTGTAAGTCTGGCTACAAGGGAGAGGGCAACCCGGGCTATGGAGCCTGTTTGCTTGCGTCCGTTCAGGCGTCCGTCTCCGAGAATTAGGACCGTGCAGAGACAGTAGAGTACACGCAGTTTCGAGCCTGCGAAAGTTCCCATCAGGGGGCTTGACCGCTACCCCGAACGCTGCCTTCCAGGACCGTTTAGGTGGACAACCAACTATTGATGGGACTCCTGTGAGAGTAGGCATCGAGCGGTGACCGAGGAGCAACGCTGAAAGCGACTGGTGACTTAAATGCAGGAGATGATGGGTAGGGAAGGAGGCTTCTTGTTCGGCATCAAGGCAGTAAAGACCGTTTCTGGTTCTCGGACAGTCATGGAACCTCGAGTCGTTTGCGTAAATAGGAAATAACATCTTAGTTCATCCCTCCATATCTGTCCGCCCTGTGGTGTAGGAAAAGAATCATACGTGTCGCGTCCGTCCGCTTCCGTTCGTCGCATACCGCATGGGCATTCGTAAGAGATGTGTCTGGTGGTATGCGCTGGTGACTCTGAAAGAGGGTAGTTGGATCCAAACGAGTGAGTGGAAGACACCGGTGATTCGGCGGTGAAGGAGGGGATGTTATCTGTCTCTCCGTCTCTCCGTCTCTGTCTGTCTGTTCACCGCTATTTGTCTATTCCGCTGTTCGTCCGACTGTTTCTGTCGGTCTCTCAGGCTGTCCGTCTCCGTCGTCTGTTTGTTTCTGTTTGTTGCTGTTTGTCAAAATACATGGGTCGTACGGGTAGTTGTGGCCCTGTGATACGGTACAGAAGTGGCGTTGATCTCTGTCCGCCGTCTGTCGTTGTCTGTCTTAACCCGTGCCTGTTTGTATCCTCCGGTTGTCTGTCCATCTCCAATTGTCCGTCGGACTCCGTCCTGACATCTCCGTGTGTGTGTGTATGGATCGGTTTGTCTGTCTGCCTCTCGTCACGCTGTTGTACAGCCTGAGAGGGAGTTTCCAATGTAGTGGTAACGCCATGTGTCGTCCGAATAGGAAGCGGTACCACACATTGAATAGGTGAGGTCAGGGGTAGGGTGAGGACAGATGCGTGACGTGGTGATGGATGGGTGAGGAAGCAGAACAAGGTCCGGGCCCCGGGCATCGAGGAGAAACGGGAAGGGGACAGAGGACGCCAGGAGAGGGGGACGAGTATGTGACATTGCGTTTGTCGTTGATGTGTCTGCGTCGGGCAGTAGGAGATACACACAGTGGTCATTATCCCCTTGCAGTTGCACTACTAGTATCGGGGGGCGAGGAGACAGAGGTTTGAGAAACCGAAAGCGAAGCGAAATGGATGGGCGAAAACACGAGATTCCAGACTTTCTGGGTTCTCGCCGGCATTTGAACGTTCGTCCAGTGACCTGCTGGTACTAGCCAGATTCCTATCTCTCGCCAGGGCATTCGATAAACGGCACAGATCGTCATCATTCAGTGGATGGGGCTTTGACATATTGCTGTCCGAAGAGAATTCAAAGTCAACCCAACGTTCCGAGTCACATCGACTACTACTACAATCGTCTGGTGACCAAACCGTCTATGAGGTGAAGTCGTCGATGGTATTAGCAACTGCGGAAGCGCGAGGTTGTTCAAGTTTATGATGGGATCATGACGAACTTATTCCTGGAAGCCGAGGCCCGGGGTCGGGAGCCTGAGGCCCAGAGCTGGAGATAAATATGAGTGCGATTCAGACACACATGACTAGAGAACATTGTCACCGACGGGCGCGCTCGTCCGACATCAGCATCATTGGACCGTCATTGATCGAAAATGTCCCGAACGCAGCCAGATGATGGTTCCTGGTGGACCGTACAGAAATCTACTTGGCAAAGTTGGTATCCGTTTTATCTTCTTGACTCGGAAGTTCGTCTGCTTTGGAGACTGATTGTGGAGTCATACGGCTATTGCAAGCAGCATGGTATTTTTCCTCCTTGCAATCCATGGCACATGGCAGTCGCGATGGCAGGAATACACCACCGTCTTCCTTATGGTCACAATTGGATGGAAGTTGTAATCAATATTCCGTGGCTCGATTGCAATGCTCCTCAGACGCCGGTGGGATAAGTACCTGAAATTATTTTTGATTCCAGACTGTTGGGATTGGAAGGGAGAACATGTTATCAGGTTGAAACAAGGCTGAAACCTGTTTGCCTTGCAATCCATGATTGATATCGTGATCAATGGGAATTTGTGTCGTGCCCTCGCCAAAAGTCCCGTGACCGTATTTGTAAAATCAATTCATCACGATCCCGGTTCCACTGATCCCTTTTGTTCCCCGTCATCCTGTTTTCCTTTTCACGCACTCGCACACATATAAAGGCTCTCAGGGCATTCACTTTGCCAGCAGCATCCGCATCAGTACTCACCTTCAAGCAAGACCCTTCTCAATCTCGAAACGTGACACTCATGGCACCTCTCACGAACGGAACTATTCCCAAAAGCACGAAAATGCATTCCAAAGTTGTATGTCTGCTGCTCTGAATGTGCAACACGCTATTTTCTCATGTCTATGGCCCTACTAGGTCATTATCGGCTCTGGTCCCGCTGGGCACACCGCCGCTGTCTACCTTGCTCGCGCTAACCTCAACCCTGTCCTTTTCGAAGGTTTCATGGCGAACGGCTTTGCGGCTGGTGGCCAGCTCACCACCACGACCGAAAGTGCGTGCCCGCTTCATCATATCTCAAATCAATCCGGCCTCATCTTCTTCCTAATCTAGTTGAGAACTATCCTGGGTTTCCCACTGGGATTATGGGCCCCGAGCTGATGGACAAATTCCGTGAACAATCGATTCGATTTGGAACTCAGGTCATTACGGAAACCGTGGCGAAAATCGACTTGTCCGCGCGCCCGTTCCGTTACTGGCGCGAAGGCGAGGACGGCGAAGATGCTGAAACGGCGGATGCCGTTATCATTGCAACAGGTGCGAGCGCGAAGAGGATGGGACTCAAAGGTGAAGATACATACTGGCAGAGTGGAATCAGTGCTTGTGCCGTCTGTGATGGCGCCGTTCCAATATTCAGGTGAAATCTGACACGATCGAAGAGATCATACGGCAGATACTCACATGCTTGTGTTGCGGTCTGACAGGAACAAACCCCTTGCTGTCATCGGAGGTGGTGACTCTGCGGCCGAGGAAGCAACTTGTGAGCGGTAAACGCTATAATCCATTGTAGTTATGATCTCATGTTCCTCTAGATCTTACAAAGTATGGCTCGCAGGTCTATGTTCTCGTGCGCAGAGGAGAACTCCGTGCTTCCAAAATCATGGCTAAACGCTTGATGAACAATCCTAAAATCGTGCGTTTGTTTACAATCTACATTGAATGCATCGTAAAGTCGTATCATTAACCATGTCGTTGCTTTGTCTGCGGTGCTTTACCTATATTTTAGACCGTTCTTTGGAACACAGTTGCTACCGAGTGCCAAGGAGATGGCGATCTCCTCAACAATCTCCGCATCAAGAACGTAGTCACGGGTGAAGAAAAGGACCTTCAGGTCAATGGTCTGTTCTACGCCATCGGGCACGAACCCGCTACCGCGCTCGTCCGCAACCAATTGCACACGGATGAAGACGGCTATATCGTCACCGTACCTGGGACAACCCAAACTAGCGTCAAGGGTGTCTTTGCAGCGGGCGACGTCCAGGATAAACGCTACAGACAGGCGATCACGAGTGCAGGCAGTGGTTGCATGGCTGCATTGGAGGTCGAAAGGCTTCTTTCAGAGGAAGAAGAAGGAATTGAAACCGAGTAGAACGAAAGACAGACGATCAGGTTGTCACAGGTATCGTGATGCGCTGTATACCTTTCACGGTTTGTAGACATTTGTAGGAGACACTCCCGCCTCTAACAACAGAGTTTTTGGATACGCGAAATCCACTTGTTACCTTACAAGTTTACTGAAAATCGGAGCAAAGCGTGCCGGTGTGCACTCTCAAGCTCCACACTATGGCTGACTCAGCTGACTCAGGACACGACACAATATAGTGATAGCTTACATGTATACAGTGTATGATGCTTCCCGCAATCTGTATCACCCTGTGGTGATCGATGAAGAGGCAAGCTTGTGGTGATCGATGCAGTGTTTTATCTGTGCGTTGCAGCTATGATGTAGCCAGATGGATCGAAAAGGAGCTTGAAGGGAGGAGAAAGGATGAGAGTAAGAGAGAGTAAGGATGACATCGATGACGGATAGGAGACAAGCCGAAGGCTTTCCCGGCCCAAAGCTAGGCCTATCCAGTCGGAAGAGCGTGCTATGAGGTGGACTGGGCACCACAACAGACGAGCTCGAGTCGAGTGAGACAGCGTCGGACAAATATGAAGTTGAGGAGTGAGTAGCTTGTTCGCAGCCTCGCGTGGCGGGGACTAGCAGGAGTATGAACTAAGAGAAGGTGAGAAGGCACTGGCAGAACAAGGTTCAGGACGTTCACTCACCGACTCGGACTTGACGACGTCGTCGCATCTAACTCGAAAGACAACTTGAAGACGTTGGCAGATCAACCAACCAGTCACACGTCTTACAGGCCGCCATCGCCGCACTTATCAATGCACTCACTTCGCCTGGTGCCGACGGATGTGGTGTCTCCACTTGAAATTCCCAAAAACCACAGTGAGGGCGTACTATCTGCGAGTTGCCTGGCCCTCCAGCCTTTTCCTTCTCCACTTTCTCTGGTCCTAGGATCCAACGTGCAGCCAGTGCCGGTCCTGTCCTCATTGGCGAGCACGACTGCAACCCACTCGTCGTTCTCATAGACAGCGACCCCGTCCACGTTTCATTGTCTGTAACAGTATATGGTTATTCGAGCATTGCCGTCAAAACTCCGTATGCTGATTTTACGCGCAATGAACATGGCATGTCATTCTTGTGGGGCCCGGGAACTCGGAGATCGCGCCGTCTCCCCTCAGCGGACAAGGTATCCTATTCAACTCGTAGCCGGCGGTGCCCCCGAGCCGTTGCTGCATCAGAAGAGAGAACTCGGCAGTCGATCGAGTTCTCTCTTCTGATCCTCAATGCTACTGGTTCGTATAGGAAGGGATGAACGAAAAAAAAAAAAAAGATGGCTGGCTTCTACCATCTCAGGCTCGTCGTATACCACGACCCTGCACACGTTCATGCGCGCGAGACGGCGCACTCCATCGCATTCCCCATGGAACAATACATCTCGTTTGGACTGGTCAAGCGACGGCCTCTGGCCGAAATGAACTCCTTTCCGTGAGCACGTCAGTGCATCGATGGTTCACGCGTATCGAAGGACAAGATTTCCAGCACGCTCAGTAAGAACGAATGTGCAAGATCTAGGCGATGTAATTCGCTAGGTTTCGTGCTCTGATTGGGAGGATGCAGGCTGTGGACGTCGGACGATTCGAGACAAACAAGATCGCGTCGGTTTTCCATTTCATAACCTAATATAGACGGATCGGGCCATCTGGATCATACTAGCTGATGTGTATGCGCTGCAGAAGACGATGGGGCGGTGGATGTACCGCCTGATTAATGGCGGTAATTCGTCGCCTGCGAACTACATTTCCTCCGGCCGTCTTTCTAATTATTGCCTCCTATCAGAATGATTTTATGTGCTTCACAGCCTTCGCTTGGCCGCGGTTGCCCTTTTTTCCGAATCTTGGAGTAGGCCAAGGTCAGACGAAATACAATTGAAATACAACAAACGTCCTGGACTCGAGAAGCGAGATTGGATACAAGTTATTGAAAGAGACAGCCAGAACCCCAGCGAGAAGATTTCTCCTTCTCTAGCCTGTCGAGCTCCTTCCTCCTCTTCTCGTGCTCTTCGCGTTCTCGCTGCTCCCGCTCCTGCCTTTCGCGTGCCTGCCTCTCTTGTTCCTGCCTTTCACGCTCCTGTGACCGACGTTCGGCAGCTAGCTGTGCTTCAGCTTGCCTTTGCCCAACCTCTGCAAGTTCACGTGCCCTACGTTCCTGTTCGTACAATTGTGCCTTCTGTTCCGCATCCACTTTCTGCCTTTTGAACTCTTTCTTGAAACGCCGGTTCTCGTTCTCAAGTCGCGAATTTTCCGTCGCAAAATTCGTCATCATCCGCTCTAGGTCCCCCTGGATGCGCTCAATCTTCTCTCGCGCCAGTTTGGCCTCTTCCTGAAGGACCTCCCTGGTTTCTTCGTCTTCTGCGAGCCTTGCGGCCTCCATGCCTTGGCATAAGTGTTCCAGTGCTTTTGCGTGGCGTCCAGTCTGTTCCTTTAGTTCGCGCATAATCTCTGCGCCAGCAGTCGTGTGAGCGAGGTCCTTTTCCTGGTTTACCATCTCATCTTGAACAAGAAGTGTCGAGGGCTCCAGTCCGACCAATTGGCGAAGGATCACGTGTGCCGATGCCTGCGAACCATCGTGGCGAAGCATCCGAGCCCTCTTGTCGAGCGCCGGTTTGAAAAATTTGTCGCTATTCGCCAACTCGCGTTCTCTGGCTTCCCCGACGTCCGGATCTACTCCGGACCACATATTCGTCACCAAGAGGACATTTCGGAGATTGTCATCACCACAGAGATTTCGCAGCATGTGAAAGTTCTTTCGCGACGGGCCACCCATCTTATTATCGCTGATGCGGTGCATATAGATCACGCCAGCAAGCTTGACCCCTTGGCTATATCTGCACGTAGAGGCTTGAAATTGGCTTGCGGCGGAGGCGACGGGAGACAATGCTTACGAGCCAGAGAGATAGTTTGTTATCGACTCGAGGACGTCGGTGTCACTTCTGGTGGTGTCATCGAAACCCGGGGTATCGACCAACGTGACGGTCCGTCCATCGAGGAAAAATGTGGCGGTTTCGACGTCGATGGTGCAACTTTCGAGCGAACTACTGACAGCCAAGTTTGAACCGCTTGCAACGTTGATGAACTGGTCAAGTTTTCCTTGGTCATTCTATCGTGCGTTCCAACATTTGTGAGGTGAATTCACATACAGTCGATTTGCCGCTGCCGGTCGGGCCCATGACACTGGGATGGAAACTCAGACAATGTGCACCATTGAGAAGCACAAAGGATACGGCGTACGCGACTCTCGCCTTTGACTGTTCTCCGGAAGCCATTTGCCGGATGCTAGTGGGTTGAAATCGCAAACAGTGATGTGGCCTGCCTCTCGAGGGGATTTCGAGTGCCCACGCACGAGGAACGTGTCAAGTGCAACCCTTTTATTATCCTTTGGTCGTTGTTTGCGTGCCATGCTCCATGCTGTCAAAGCACGCTCCATGTGGGTGGGGCGTTGTTTCCGCCTTTTTGATAAGCCCCTCAATCCCTTGATCTGTTGCAAGGTCGCCCACGAGGTTGCTGCTGGATTGTGATTGTGATATCGCTCGGATTGCGTTGTATGAAATGGAAGCCTCCCACCTGGTCCCATGCGCTCTCGGGCAGTACATTTTGGAAGATACGCGTAGGGTTCGCGGTCAATGATGCGAATTTACAACATAGCTTGCCTGTACCAGACATGTCACGTGAGGCTACTACATATGGTCCATTTACAGGCGTCCAGTTTCATTCTGTCTGAGGCTGTTTCCTTCTTGTCCTTTTGAACTTTCGCTGCTTCGACGCCCACAGTGCACTTCAGTCCCGAGGCTGGGAACTCCCTTCACATTTCGCAGATTTCCGCACGACCTCGAGGCTCGCCCGAGTTCGATTAATTGAACCCACGCCCAAGTCGCCAGGTCATCCACATAACGTGAGCCAATCATATGAAATGCCACGGCGCTGATGACACGCGCCCGGTGAGTGACTCCCTAGTCGCTCATTTAT
>JBBPLF010000825.1:0-15101 GCA_038089615.1 Aureoboletus auriporus
CAACGAGGGAGATACCAAGGGACCAGATCGTTGAGCAGGTGCTTCAACGCTACGAAGGGGGTAATGTTACGATTTTCCCTTATAACCCCTCTTTTCCTTACAGTATGTCTATGGACTCATCGTCTCTCCCCATGTTTTCACTAGACACCTATCTTCTTCTCCCTATTAGTTTTCCTTCATTCACTCCTGACGAACGTGCCGAGTCATTCCTGATGAACACGCCGAGTTACGGTACACTTCTTACCTAAGCGGACTAAAACCTCTCCTCGTCATCATTCTCCTTATATGATGACTCGTGTTCCTTTACCCATTCTGATACATAGCCCATATTGCACACATCGCCTTACGCAGTGCGCAGTTACATAGCCAACACTGCACACACTGGATTGCGCAGTATCTCATATTGTATAAGTAGCTACCAGACTTCGCCTGTATTTCCCCAGCTAGTTCTATGCAATCCAGCACTGTTACTTAGCACATCCACAAGTCCCAAGTGTGCGCATTGGGTAGTGAGACACTCTTCTCTTTGCTTCGCCCACAACAAGTCTTCAAACTACTTTGAGTGTTCGCTGTGCTACGTTCCGATGCCCAGCGTTAACACCATGCTCCACTTGTACAAGACCATTTTACCTGATTTGATTGGACCAACACCATTGAAATGGGGGCGGATGTGCTTGGCAGCAGCATTACATGTTGAGTTCTTGAAGCACCCAGCATCCATCCTCTCGGCACGATGTTCATGTAGGTAGTCAACCAGGGCAGTAATCTCAATGGGCGTCCAACTGGCTTTTGCTGATGGCTGGGAGACTTCAGAAGTGAACTGTTCGGCCATGAGATAGACAGAATATAGTTCGAGATTTGTGACAATGTTGAGTGCTGTTTTCCAGAAGAAGGGATATGGTGTAGCGTAGGGATCGTAGAAGGTCAGAGGCATGGCAAGTACGCGGAGTGGCGAGATGGACTAAGGTTCAACAGTACTCGAAAGTTCAAAGGCCGCACCACGGCTTGCTCAAGCCAAGAGTCCCACAGTATGCCAAACATGAACAATCCTGAACAATCCTGTAAGGATGGTTCATCCTAAAGTTACCATACAGGCTCTTAGTCTCCAATCAGAGGGGTCGTTCAACGGCTGTCGAGTGAAGAGATTGTGACGTTTTCAAGGGAAGATCTGTATAGGAATGGTGAGTGTGGATACATTCAGCACGGATGCCATCAAAGATTTGGAATGTTATCCGGCTGCTCAGCTTTTGGGGGGGCAGACATACGACGAATGTGGAATTCCCATGATTTTTTCCGCGCTCATCATGATCTTGAATTTCATGTTCAGTGATACTTCCCGGAGGACTTTAATCATTGATTTACCGGGTGAATCGATCAGAATGACTTCTATTAACTGGATGCTCGGTTCAACTCATAGTCCACTCGTACGAGCTGTGCCATGTTCGGGCGCGTGCTTCTACTGATACAATATTGACAAATCTGGACCGCAGCGTACAGCAAGTGAATTATTATTATCTATGCCTTGCTGTAGCCGTTGGCTGGGATGGCCAGGTTTTCCCACGGCGCAGAAAATGGACCCTTTCCTTAGTGGCCACTCCCTGCCACCGCGGGCCATCCTCGTGTATCATGAGCAAGTTCACGTGTAATTCATGCGACTCCACCACTTGAATGGCACTCCTCGGCCGGCCTCAATTCTCTTCTGGTGTCGCCAGCCATCAATTTCGGGTTGTGCCGATTGGGGATACATAACATGTACTTAATTCTAGTGGAAGCAAAATGTTTTCTATGAGCACTCGCTTTGATCTGGCTGTCCAGGTTGACCCGGGCCACTGGCAGTAGCTCTGAGTCTCAGCGATAACAAGATCAATTCAGAATTCCAATTTATGAGTGTGTATAGGGCATACAGATCCCCATGATATTCAGGAAGTATGCTGGGATGGCTCCAGGACTTCGGGAATGGTTAGTTAAAATGTGTGCATCACTTCCAATTTTGCCATGTTGTCATGAATTTGCCAGTAGACTGGTAATGTACTCGATCGTGCGGGTTAGCAGCGGATGCTAGTCAAGAAATGATAGTCGCATATTTGATGAATTATTCAAGCCACTGAGCCACCAGTGACCAGCCTATCGGCGAGCTTTGAAAACTGTTGTGCATAACAGCAAGCAGCTGCAGTCACAAACATATCTCAAGTAGACTTAGTCGATGAGCCAACATCGCAAAGATCAAATGTGAATTGTCCGTCACTGGTAGTTCAAACGTTCAACGTTCACCTCCTGCACAGCAGTCTACTCTTCATATTTTAAGCCCCGAGGCTTGGCGGAGTCAAGGAACTTGTCAATGGGAAGGTTTGGAATTTGGAATTTGGAATAGATTGAAGGCCTTAAGTCTACTTATTGTGATGGTATGTCGCATGTCAAGCCTAGTGGGGATACATCGAATTGCTCTCCGACTCTGAAGATCGTCACCAGTACTACAGGTTAGTACCACTTTCGTCAACTTGAACCACATATCTAGCCCGGTAACTCTCGGGTTTACAAAATCCACAGTAGCACACAATTTCTTTTGAGCTCAATCTAACTAATCATCATCATTTGGAAACCATACGAGTTTGAACGACATCAATACATGCAGTTTTCATGGAGATACAGAATTTGCGCGACAAGATGCAAAGTCACTGAATGATGGGGACAACATGGGTCGGATATTATCGCAGCGCCTCTAAGACGTGGTTGTGGGTTGTCATAAGTACCTCCTTATAAACGACTGAATAAGTTGGTGAAAGCCCGCCGTGGTCGACGGCAGGAAACACTGAGACACGCAGCCAAACGAACTGGACCACGCTCTGTAAGACGACTACGATGTACGGGTACAAGAGGGACTGATCTATCTATGGCGCGGGACTGCAGATATATGTATCGTACACGTGATGTGAGTGCCAGTGGGCTTACAGTTGGATTAGGAAATAGAGGAACATAATGATCAAAAATCTATTCACCTCATGTTCAACCCACGTACAGATGTGACTGACTTTGTGTTCTTTCCGGAGATTGATGGACTCATTCAATCCCCATACAAAAGCCAAATCCACACCTCCTTACGGAACTAACATTCGGTGTGCCTTTACAGTGTGCACAACACCAACGCTGTATTGACACATTTGTGCGTCTGTAAGTACTCTTTTTCACACGGGATGGCCAGGTGAAAAAGTTTGTTTCTCGGCATAAGTTGCACTAAGTTCAAGATTTCGGTATTTCAGGGCTCCTAAACCATGAAACTCCGAAATTCCCAAAAATAAACATAGAGCTTTGTTTGATATGATGTGAACTACAGAATGTGAACTCTGGACCTGTCGGTATATAACAATATCATTTTCATTGCGTTCTAGCAGCTCGTTGAGGAGTTGTGGGGACATCGGAGAAAGAGCCTCTGCATGACATAACTTTTTTTACGTGGCCAATCCGTATTGAACGTTCGAACACCGATCTCCAATCAGACTTTCCTCATTTAGATCCGGATTACATGCACGCTCCGGTGAACGAAACATGTATCCAAGTAAGTACAACACAGGCCGCGAGTGCATAAAAGGATGGCACGCACTCACATTTGCGACATACCCCTCGCAGGTCGTCCCACAGTTATACTGACTCCCACGGTGCTTGACTGGGATGTCTACTGATCTTCATCCCCCTTTCTCTCTCGGACCTTCTCCTCTCAACGACGTAACTTTCGACGGGGACTTAAGTCGTAAGCCTTCTACTATGTGATGCTGCATATTATAATGTCAATTGAACTATGTCGGTACTCAAATTTTCCGTCAACGACGTGAGTTCTTCTATGTATGTGATGCTTGTGTCCTCACCATGTTCCTTGATTAGAGGGAACCATCGACTAGATGTCCGGGAGTATTCAATCCGGGAGTGTAGTTCCTGGCTCTCTGAATCCCAACACTCCTTGCACGAACACCAAGCATAGTACGGTACTCGAATCGATGTTGTTCCATCATCTGATCGGTTTTCCCAGTGCCAACTCGGATGCTAGCGCGCTTGCATATACTGGTCTAATCCGGTATGTATCTATAAAATGATATGCAATCTTCGTGTCTCAGCGTGCCTTGTAGCATACCAACACGCCAAAATTTCAACTTATGGAACCCGTCCATATTGCAGACAATAGTGGATGAGAGGCAAGGCGACCACACAACACCGTCTTGTCCTACCCACAATCAAGGTTGGAATGGCACCCATTTGGATGACCACATAGCGTCATATACAGACCGACAATTATTGCTTGGCCCTGTCGGACAAGAAATACGCGATTTCGGAACGCACGGCGATCCAAGCGCGTCTCCATCGCTCATCCCCTCTGTACAATTTCCCTATGCAATTTCATCCAACAACCTGAATCTCCCAAATTCGCATTATATTCCTCTATATCAGTCATTCCATCCGTCTTCGAAACACAGGGTGACCTACCCAAATTCCCAATCGTCGCCCTTCATTCATTCTGCATCACGCCAAAGCTCCTTTCGACCAGCTCGCCATAGACGTCCCGTTCGGGCGATTGAGTATGGCGGCCTATGGATCGACGAAGCAGAACTCATCCAGGGTCTGATGGAACCCGACGGAAATATTAGTGTCCTCCAATGCCGTTGGGAGGAAGATCGTTACCCATGCCACCTCTGGGTTAAAGGCGACAAGTCATGCATTAGCGCGCATATCCAAAAGTGGCACGGAGGGAAGCCTGGCGGGGACAAACTCAAGACTAATTGTCGCTGGGCTGGTTGCGGAGCGACCATGCGAAAGGAGTCTATCGCTAGGCACATTGTGAGCATCCACCTTGAAAAGATGTGGAAGTGTCGGGGGTGTGGAAAGGAGTTCGCTCGGAACGACGTGTATGGGAAGCATGTCATGGAAGCGAATTTCGAGGCATGCCGAAACTTGGGTGCTCTGATGACATATTCAACTGATGCAAAGGTGGTCAATTCTCGCGGTGCTCTCGACGGTGGAGGAGGAGTACGATGTGCTGATGCATGAATATGGCTTCATATAACATGTATTTTTACTTGCCTTTCGAACCTGTTAAGTAGTAACCAAGTGCTTGCTTCAGTCGAAACATGTATGTACAAGTAGCTCTGTTGATCATATGCCTTCGAAATGCCAGCCGTCCGTTTATCAATTGAGCACGCCGATGAATGTATATGATAGGATGCTATTCGTACTCATTCGTCGGTAGTTTCAAGTTACGGCATGTCAGCCTGAGAATGTGTAGAGACCATAGACCACATATGTATTTACGCGAGTGATGATCGTGTCAATGATACAAGGTTCACGTTGCTACCCTGTACATATTTCATATGCCACCCCGGCGGATTGGATAAAGGTGAGCAGACACTTCGAGAGCGATGTCGACGCAAGTAAACGACGAAGAACGTGCATTCGAGGTACATCATCACTATTCTTCATTCGCACGTCAACGACGACCTCCTGACAACTTGTGATTATAGTTGCACCAGTTAAGCCCCTCATGGTCGTACCCATGGATCGAAGCTTTTTGAGCAGAAGCTGATAAATTTTTAGCCAACTTAATGTCCTATGGTAAGTACCTGATTTCCTTACCGAGAGTGACTCAGTGGCCACGGTGATCGATCGTAATACTATGTGCTAATCCAGTCTCTGATGAAACTAGGACCCATAAGCCATAGCCGTCAGTTCGGGTAGCATCACGAAATACAGACTTTTCGACCAGGCCAATGATGATCCCAAATTTGATCCCCACTCCAACGAAATCCGTCATCCGTATTACGTTTTTACAACTCTCGAGCATCACTTACAGCGAGGGCTCGAATGGCAGAACAGGATGGACCCATGAAAAGGGCAGTGTTCGAAGCCACAGATCAATCTGAATCCGACAGCCTCAGAATATCGCTGCAACGGATGTGAAGGAGCCTGCTGGGGCAGATCTGCGGCGAGTCGTAGTATACAATGCTTAGTCATCAGCGACGACACGTCCGCGTCCTCGGCCACGCCCGCCGCGCCCGCCCCGACCGCCCCGCTCGCTCCGGTCCTTTCCCGAGTCCCACTCGCGCGCCTCGATCTTGTCCATTTTACGGCGCGCGTTCTGTTCGCGAGTGCGGTCGACGCCCTCCTGAACACGTCGTGTCTGCGCCTGTTTCACCCGCTCCGACTCTTGCATCTGCTTGAACGCCTCCTCGTCCGCTTTGACGTCCTGCACGCGCTCAGCCCGACCACATCACCCGTGCGCCGTGCTCACCTGCCGCCGCTGCTTGATCTTTTCGTTCTGTTCCTTCATACGCTGCATCAGCTCAGCCAGCGCCTCTTCCGACGGCTTTTCCTGCCAACATGTCAGTCGAGCGCCTTGAGCGATAAACGACACCCACCCGCTGCGCACCGCCCGTCCTGACACGCTCCGGGTTGACATACGGCTTCTTCTTCTCGGGCTTGCTCTCCTCCACCACCGTCTCCACCGTCTCCACCGTCTCCTCCGTCTCCTTCTCCTTTTCAAAGTCGAGCCCGAGGGAGTTGCTGTCTGCCATCAAGCCGTGTCTTGTTCCCACGCATATCTCCCCGTATTAACCCCGATCGCGATCCTTCTTCTCCTGACTCTCCATCATGTCTCTCTCCAGCAAACTCTCCATCAACGACCCCGATTTCGCCAATGTCATCCAAGGCAGTCGCGTACTCATTCGTGTCGACTTTAACGTCCCCATGAAGGACGATCCTGCCAAGGGCCGTGTTATCACGAACCCTGCCGTGCGTATTCGGTCGTCCATCCTACTCCCATACCTGATCCCATCGACCCACAGCGGATCGTCGCTGCCATCCCCACCATCAACTTTGTCCTCGACAGGAGTATGCCCATCCATCACCTGCCCTGCTTCCCCTAACTGTCGATCACAGAACCCAAGGCCGTCGTCCTCATGTCACACCTCGGCCGTCCGGATGGTAAACGCTCCGAAAAGGACTCTCTCAAACCTGTCGCCGCCGCGCTCTCCGATCGCATCAACAAGCCCGTCACCTTTCTCCCCGATTGCGTCGGTCCCGATGTCGAGGACGCCATCAAGAACGCAGAGGACGGTTCCGTCATCCTCCTCGAGAACCTCCGCTTCCACGCTGCTGAAGAAGGCAAGGGCCCAGACAAGGTCAAGGTCCCGAAGGACATCGTAGACTCTTTCAAGAAACAACTCACCGCTCTCGGCGATCTCTACGTCAACGACGCTTTCGGCACTGCCCACCGTGCGCACGCCAGTATGGTTGGCATCGACCTCCCCAAAAAGGCTTCCGGTCTCCTCATGAAGAAGGAACTCGAATACTTTGCAAAGGTCCTCGAGAGCCCTGATCGTCCCTTCCTCGCCATCCTCGGTGGTGCCAAAGTCTCTGACAAGATTAAGCTCATCGACAACATGCTCGACAAGGTCAATGCCCTCATCATTTGCGGTGGTATGGCCTTCACCTTTGCAAAAGTCACCAACAATGCTTCTGTGCGTACAATCAACCACGCTCTCGTATCCCTCGTCTCACATTGTAATCGGAAAAGATCGGAAACTCCCTTTTCGACAAGGATGGCTCAGAAAAGGTCCCAGCGCTCATCGAAAAGGCAAAGGCCAACAACGTCAAGCTCGTTTTCCCCGTCGACTTTATCACCGCTGACAAGTTTGACAAGGACGCCACGGTCCGATTCCTTCTGTCTGGTCGCATCGTCGCTAACCCCGTCTTCTAGACCGGGAGTGCTACCCTCGCCGAGGGTATTCCCGACGGTTGGATGGGTCTCGACGCGGGCCCAAAGAGCCGTGAGCTCTTCCGCGAGACCGTTTTGTCTGCCAAGACGATCCTCTGGAACGGGTGTGTGCCACAACCAGTATGTATACGCGCACCAACCAACTCTGTGTAGACCCCCTGGTGTGTTTGAATTCCCCGCGTTCGCGGGTGGTTCCAAGTCTCTGCTCGATGCAGCCATCAAAGCCAAGACAAATGGCTCCACCGTCATCATCGGTGGAGGAGACACTGCAACCGTTGCAGCGCAGTACAAGGCCGACGAGGGTGACCAGCTCAGCCACGTCAGCACGGGCGGTGGTGCTAGTCTCGAACTGCTTGAGGGCAAGGTAAGCTTTTTCCCGTTCGAGATGTGTTCGAGACTGAGTGTGTCTAGGCCCTGCCTGGTGTCGTCTTTTTGAGTGAAAAGTCAACGTGACTAGATAGAGCCATGAAACTGTAGACGGAGTGGATTGTATAACATTGTACTCGCTTAAGGTTATACTGTTTTTATCATCATCATCAGCGCTTGTTCTGCATGTCTGATCCTGGACCGTCAAAGCAACGTACGTTCAGCTCGCCACGGACGTCGCACTGAACACACCATAACCCAGACAAGCGCGACGTCGCGCACCTCCAAGAAGACACCGATGACGAGTCCATGAACAGCGTCCCTACCAAAATCCCGAAAAGTGAGCCTCCACACACCATCGTCCCGATAGCTCACCAACCACCACAGTCCACCCCTTTTTCTCCAAACCGAGCGTGTCGTCCTCCTTTCAATGGCTCAAGCCCTCGCTCGGACCCAAACGTACGTGTCTACACGGAACCCACCTCGACCCGCCCGCTCGCGCCAAGGTCGCCTTGTTCGACCTCGACGGGACCCTCATCAAATGGCACGGTTTCAAGCGCGGCAAGCGTACCTCGGACCTGCCCAAGTGGGAATGGTGGCGCCCGTCCGTACCCGCCAGGCTCAAAGCGCTCCACCAAGACGGGTGCGCACATCGGGGCTCTCGAGTCCCGCGTTGACAATGACATTCCATATGCCAGATACGCGATCGTGGTGATCTCGAATCAGGCACTCAAGAGTGCCGCGCTCGACGACTGGAAGAAAAAGATGCCGTTGATTGCGAGCGCAGTATGTCTCCTGGTGACTCCTTTGACACATCGCCACTGACGGGTGTGCCCACCGAAACAGCTCCCCGACGTGCCGTTCCGCCTGTTTGCAGCGTGTGCCAAGGACGGCTATCGAAAACCGATGCTTGGCATGTGGTACGAACTCGAACGCATCTTTCGCGAACACCATGTCGAGATTGGTACGTGCATTTCATCTCGCGTCTTTGCCTCGCCCTCACGGGTGCCCTGTTATAGACAAGACAGCCACGTTTTTCGTCGGTGATGCCGCAGGACGACCGGACGACTTTGCATCGACGGATCGAAAATGGGCGATCAACGTCGGTATACCATTTCATACGCCCGAGGTTCGTCCGTCCCGTCTCTCCTCGTCCACGCGTGTCCACGCGACACCCCTACCATAGGCGTATTTCCTCGGTCTCCCAGAGGCGTCGTACAAGCTCCCCGGATTCCACGTCTCCAGTCTCCCAACACGTCCGTCTACGCGTCTTTTGCCCATCTCCACTTGCTGACCATGCGCGTTTTCGTTCAGACACGGAGCGTCTGGACCCGGCCTCGGCAGAGATCATCCCCGTCTCGTCTCTCAAACCGGAGCTTGTCCTCTTGACAGGGTTTCCTTGTCTCGGTAAATCGTCCTTTTACCACAAACACTTTGCGCCTGCTGGATACGTCCACGTCAATCAGGACACCCTGAAAACGAGACCTAAATGTGTGAAAGCGGCCGAAGAGGCGCTCAAGGCGGGAAAGAGCTGCGTTATAGGTACGTCCCGTCGCCCTCTCGCGCGTACATATGAACGATGACTGTCTAGACAATACGAATCGCGACACGGCGACGCGAAAGTTGTATGTGGATGTTGCCAGAAAAGTCGGCGCGGATGTCCGCTGCTTTCACTTTCAAGGATCGATGGATCTCGCATGGCACAATAACTTGTACCGCGCATACAACCAGCCTCACGGAACACCGGTAAGAGCGCATCACACAATCACAGAGCGTTTGCGCTGATGGGTTGTTCACTCAGAGAGAACTCCTTCCTTATCTCGCCTTTATCGGCTATCGCGACAACTATGAAGAACCCCAGACGAGCGAGGGATTCTCCCAAGCGGTCAAGGTGAACTGGGTGTTTGAGGGCGACGACGAGGCGAGACGACGGTGGCACATGTGGTTGCAGATCGACGGCAAGTAGGTCTACACGTGTATGACTAGAAAGTGCAACAAGGTATGGTTATGGCCATGCGCAGATTAGTGGTCTTCTTGCGCGAGTCCGCTGAGGTTCTTGGTCGCTCTACACGGCGAGGTGAGAACATGAAGACGTGGAGAACGGGGGACGTACTCTACCGGGACGCCCAACACATCGATCGCATCGATCCGGGTCAACACATCATCGTCCTCGCTCTGATTCGACTCGACAAACACCTACGCGCATCGCGTCAGCCAGCGCCCATAATACCTCGACAACAACGTGAACGCACATGCAAACTCGTCACGCTCGTAAACCGCACAAACTTGAGCCCCACCCCTCGCCCCTCGCGCACCCCCTCCTCGCGCAGCTCCACCACCTGCGCATACTCTTTTTCGGGCAGGTCTTGGACGTCGTCGAAATTGACCACGGGCCTGTTGACGAGCAGTTTGAGGGTTTTCGGTCCTCGGTCTGGTGCGACGGACGAGCGGAGGACGAGCGTGCGGATGCGCACGGCTTGGTTGAACTAGGTGTGGGGCGTGAGTGTGCGTACACCCGGAGGGCGCGCAAAGGGCGCAAGGAACGGACGTACGCGGATGCTCAGGAGGAGTTGGGCGTCCGTACTGCTCTCGAGGTAGACGTCCGACGACGTGTTCACTTTTCTGTCCGCAAAGATCGATTTGAGGTCGTGGTGTATGTTTTCGTTGAGGCAGTTGATCTGCGACAGGTCCAAGTGCTCCAACAGCGAGATCTGCACGACAGAGCGATCAGCGACGTGCCACGACGAGATGGCGAAAGGGGGCTCAAACGTCGTCCTTGACTGTAGACATGGTCGGTGTGGTTTAAAGAAAGATTACGATAGGAGGTATTTTGCAAAGTACGACACGAAAACACGACATCAAGCGAGGCCAAGACCAGTGTTTATTCCACCAACCCCCTAGACGATCACACACTCGTCCTTTGCCTGCTGGCGCGTCGGTCTCCCAACGTTAGATCGTTTGTTGCCCATCCGTTTCATCTCCGTCAGCCGATTCATCGCGCGCTTGTTCCCTTGCGCTACAAGATCCATCAGTCCATCGCCCATCGAACCACTGTCGAAAAAAAAAAAAGAACGAACCTGCCGCTCGCATATACCACCGCTTCGCAAACTCGACGTCCTGCTTGATACCAATACCCACCTCGGCATAATATCCCACCGCATACTCGGCCTTGCTCAAACCCTTGTTTGCAGCTTTTCGTGCCCATAGATACGCCTCCGAGTCGCTCTGCTTCAGGACACCCTCACTGCCCGTTAGATACCATCCGCTCAACGCAAGCTCCGCCTCCGAATAGCCCTTCTCCGCCGCTTTGGTGTACCACGCTATGGACCGCCTAGGGTCCACGGGACACGTGAGTGCCCCATATTCGAAACACTGTCCGAGTTTGAACTGGGATTGGGTATAACCGAGATGAGCTGCTTGGGTATAGAGTTGCTTGGCATACGCAGGATCGTGAACAACAAACTGAGAATTAGGCATCTCGTGAAGCATCGCCAGTTCGTGTAACGCATGTGGGTTTTCCTCGTCGGCCTGTTCAGCAGCGCGCTTCAGCCAATTGATCGCTTCGCGGGGGTTCTTTTGCTCGCCCAGAGATCCGAGCAAGAGGATCATTCCGAGTTTGTACATGGCAGACGTATCTCCAAGCGACGCCGCCTTGCGATAAAATGCGGCAGCGCGAGCGGGGTCTCGTCGAGTGCCCGCACCGATCTCGTTACAAACAGCAACACGGTACGCAGCTGCAGGATGGTTCTGTTTTGCAGCCTGCAGATACAGATGGTACGCCCGTTCATGGTCTACTTGGAGGCCAAGCATGCCCGTGCCATGGCAATTAGCAAGGAAGAATTGTGCCTCGTCGTACGGCTCATTTTGGGTCGCGAGTCTCCGAATTGTCTTTAGAGACTCTTGGATGAGCAAATCCCGGTACTTTTTGACAGCCCTCTGGTCTCTCGCATCAGCCCCGATCTTCTTGGCAGCTTCGATGAGATACTTGGCGTACAGAAAATGCGCTTCTGGATCCGGATCGGCTTTGATACGCTGGCGGTACTGATCAATGTATTCCTTGGTAAAGGGAGGAGCGGTGAGATCCACGGCCTTGGTTTTGCGGGTCGAGAGACTGACAGAGGCGGTAGTGCCAGAACGACGGAGAGACGTTGCCGAGGATCGCATCTCAAATTCGGGGTCGTCGAACCCTTGTGGGAGCGTGGGTGCGGGACCATATGCTCCAGGGCCGGGTGGAGCCGGAGGTCCTTGTGGAGGAGGGCCCTGTGGTCCCGGGTATGCACCGGTTGGTGGAAGATAGGGCATCGACTGACTGGCTTGGACAACAGTTGGATTGTACGAGTTGGGAGAATGATAGGGATTCATGGGTGGAGGAGGAGGGCCCATACCGAGGACGTTGGAGGCTGCGGCGTACAGGTGGTCATATTCACCCGGCTGCGGCGGGCCAGGGTGAGGGTGCCCGTAGTTTGGTACCAAGTTCGGCTGAGAGTTTTGCCAGCCCGGCGGAAACTGTCTCTGGGGATAGTAAGGTGGTGCTGGCGAATTTCGGGAAAAGGCGGTTGGTGAATCAGAGGAGGGGTATGCACTAGCGGGGGGAGATGCAGTATCCTCGTAACTGTACATGCTCACAATGTCGGCATCTTCCCCATATCTGTCGTCAGCAGGGTTGGGGTCAAGGTAGCCGCTGTCGTCGACCGCAAAGGGAGGGTCCTGTCTATGAATGCGCAACGGGTGGGTAGGGGAGAGGGTATTGGCATGTCGGAGGTGGGGATGCATGGACATGGATGTTGCGGCGCGGGGGATGGGATCATAAGCGAATGGGCCAGGCGTGGCACTCGATCCACGGGGAAGGGGGTCGACTATGCGCATGGCGTTCATGGCGTCGACGAGGGCTGAAGGATCAGTATCGGACGGGGTGTCGTAGTCGGGGTGTCCCCTGGAAGAGAAGGAGGGGACGGAGAGGTTGGGATGGCGCATGAAAGCTGCTTCTGGGGCAGAGAGACGTCAAGAGGGCATGTCGCACTGAGCTTAGAGACATACGCGGGACATCACCAGCTGAGGACGGCGCCTCCCTCTCGTACGCGAGACCGGACATGGTGGCAAGTAAGAGTCCAAGATTTCCCACATTAGCCATTAAAAGTAGTACATCGTCATACGACCACCATCGCATCCTCCTCGACCACGTCCACTGGACCGTCCTCCAGTCTCATCTCCACGTCCTCCTTCCCAGCCCACTCCCATTTCTCAAACACCCGCTCAATCCGCTGCCGTTCCACCCTGCCTTCCACCTTCCGGATTTTGATCGTAATCTCCCGTCTTCGCTCCACTGATACCTGCTGTCCTGCATCTCCGCCTGACGACGGCCCATCTTCCCACCTTATCCACTCCTGTTCCCATCCTTCCCCTTCCGGGTACACTGCTTGCTCGGTTTTTGTGTCCTCTTCTTTCGGAAGATCCTCCACCACATCCCATCTCTTTGGCTGGAAATTCCTAAATTGCACCCGCTCGATCTGCCCGCCTTGCATCTCGATAGGCGATCGCTTCCGCTTGACTGCCCCATTCATGTTTGCGTTCCCGTTCACCAACGTTTTCTTGACCGGTCTTCCATACTCCTCGTCGTCGCTAGTCGTCCCCGCCGCCAGCCTGACACGCCATCTCAGCTCTCTTGCAAGCCCCGGTGCATCCTTGATTCTATCCGTAGGAACATGTTCCTTTGCATCTCGTTTGGCTGCTTCGCCCCCACGTTCCATGGTTCGCGCTTCCGAGACAAGGTACGAACACAAGGCATCCAGCGATTCAAGAACCCGATGTGAGAATTCCTCTCTTGCTTTGATATCACGGAGATACTTGTCGGCCACATACCAGCACAGCCTGAGATGAACAACCGTTAGCCACAACAGCGAACAAACAACACAAGTTCACGGTACTTGGTAAAGTATGGAAAACGGAACTTCTTTGGCACCCGAGTAGCTTTCTCAATGTCGATCACTTTGAGTTCTGTCACCCAAATAAGCCATGTCCCTGCACTTGGTATTCCGGATACTTACGTGTACCGACGTTGTATGAATGCAAAAAGTTACCGCCAAAGACAAGCGAATCCATAGGCGTGTGCTGAAAATATCGCTGTAAAGGTACAAATAATCAAAAAATAATAAACTCACGACAGCGTGTATCCACCCAGTGGGTATGATCATCGTGTTGCCGGCATGAAGGGTCACTTTGACAACTTCATCGACCATGTCTCCTAGCCATACATTCGATTGTAGTTCGGTCCCGGACCAGCGTTCGTAAGCAGCCAGATTGACAGGAGTGGGTCGGATAAAGTAAAAGACCTTTATCAGAGACGTTAAGAGGACGACATAAAGTGTCTGATAGAAATACCTGCCTTGCATCCCCTGAGAATATGATAGTACACTGACGAGCCAGCAAAGTCGACGTGCCAATCCTGTACGGAATTCAGCATTCGTGACCATGAAAGTGAGACGTTGAAACATACCGTCCAGGCAGATGCGACACCCATCAAGCAATACAGCTGAACCTTGGGATATGCATGACCCTTCCCCCGCCGTGTACTTGGCCAAAATTTATCCACCCAATCCAATTCGCGGACCAGTCGCGGTGGCAATACTCTATCCGCAAGTGGCGTGCCCGAGATTTCAAGTGAGATTACGTTCCGTACTTTGTCTCTCGCAGAGGGTTCCTTGTTATAGTACTCCACCCATTTCGCAAGAGTCCACCCTGGACAGTTTGACTGCGTTGCGACATCTGTAAAGGATCCGTTGATATTCGACAAACGCTAGAAAGTGATCATACCTATAACTTCTACCGGGGTTTCGTGCCCCACAACATCCGCAACATCCGACACCGTAAAGTCGGCATCCGGCATTTTCATCCCGAGCCCCTCCGGATTCTCGATAACGATAGGCTCCTTCATTGCGTTTTCGTCGTTCTCCAACCATTCGAGACCGACCTCCGGCCCCTT
>JBBPLF010000826.1:0-15097 GCA_038089615.1 Aureoboletus auriporus
CGCTTGAAGACGTGTCAATTCTCTCAACGTACAGCGCGCACTCGCTACGAGATTCCTCCTTTTGGTCTTTTTCTTGCTTTGCGCCTGATAATATATACACATGTCTATTCGTGAAGATGCATCCACATCGTGACTGGGTTACTGACGTGAGGTTGGGCCAGGATGAGCGCGATATAGTCGCACTCACAACTGAAAGCACTGCTTCAAGTTTGGGTTTTGTCCGTCGTTTCCTAGGTTTAATTCATGACATTGGTGACCACCGACGGTCACTGTTACGATCGGACGCCAAGACCTTTCTGCTCGAAAGTGTTGTAACCCATGAGCACGTACGACTGAGGACAGTATATTGTCAACGTCACGTCACCCGGGTATGGCTGGGAGTCGGAGCCACTGGGATTGCTTACCGGTGAACGACCAATATCTAACAGATTTCTGTCAGAAATACGGTAATATGGATATCTATACGTACCTGCTTTCAGTGGGGTCTTCAGACATAGAAAATTCAGCAAATGCCTGAGAGGTCAATGAGTAAGTATGGCCCCCGGGCCTTTCGGAATTGCTGTTGTTGCACTGCCACTATAGGCAATGTACACGGCCCCCTGACACTAGGCCACTAGAGCTTGGTGAAGTAGTAGCTGTTGAAGTTTCCTATATAGCCAGGCACCTATTGCCCTCACTCAAGCAGCGCCCATAGTTGATATAAGGATCGATCTCGTGTCTCAGTAACTTCCTACCCTTCAGTGGTTGTGTATGAGGCTATGAGCCCACCGTAGCCTCGCCCGGAAAAGAGGTTGCAACCGCTTCAAGTTTGATGCATTCAGCTGCTGTCGCACCATCTGATATCACGGCAATCCCCGATCTCTTTCTTGACGATGGTTTTTGGAATGTTTTGGCATTAACATGGGATTTCAGAACAATCGAGGCAAAGGCGGGTGGGGCGGGCGGCGGCACAAGGATGCGATTATGAACCTTCTCGATCATCGCCTCCTTCATACGGGCCTCATGGTTTTTCATCTCAGCCCGAGTCAGCCGCGGTCCTTTCCAGGCTCCAGAACTTCAGAAGCAATTCCCTGATCTAGTCTTGTTGCGTCTCTGTTTTGAATCCAGGACAGCTTTGTTACAATATTACGTGCCTGCCAGTGGTTTTGAAGATGAAGGGCATGCACCCTCTACACATGCTTGCAAATACAGGTACTGATGATATGATCAACTTGCTGATCCCGCATGCAGATCAGTCCCTCCACTAGAAGGTCGACGAACATGGCACTTAGGAAGTGAGACGACGTTGAGTTATGGACCTTGCAGATGGTGATCCAACTGTGAATGTGAAAGTGTGGGTCACACTGGTCTTGAAATTGCTGCGAGATTGAAGTATCTTGGTATTTCCAATCTATTCATCGACGAGTACTTATCACTCGATTGACTGCTTCGATTTAGGTCTCTTATTTTCATTCAACATACCATAAAGGAATCATTCACTGCTCTGGAATTCTCGCTCCAATATCCAGAACAAACAACGTATTGAACGCAACATGATCATACAAGCATCAGGCCTTAGGCGAAGGCCAATACGACCTAAGATGGTGGCCTTGAAGGTATCGCTGGAACTCTTCTAGCAACGAATACAATCCGACGCCCCCAGTGGAGTGTGGTGCGAATAACCCGTTCGACTACGTCTTCGTCAACATCCACGACACGGGACCGTAACCTGCGCTGACTGAGCCCACGCCGGATGTCATCGAATCGGGCGACTACCTCATCCATTTTGGGGCGTTTATCCGGATTTGGTTGGATCATACTGGCAACTAAAGGTTTCATAAACTCGAAGCCTCGTTTTCGCTGTGAAATTTAGATCAGTGACCAAAAAAAAAAGCATATTGCTAACCAGGATAAAGTCCGTTTTGATGGCATTCCCAATATAGAAAACATCAGTGGCGAAAGGATCCTGGGGATCGTTGGAGTTCTGAAACTCGGGGACGTCTTTGTCCCCACCCCAAATCGGTATTTCCTTAGGCTCAGTATCCGAAGGGTCATAACGCCGAGAAATTCCAAAATCGATGAAATAGTATTTCGGAGGTCTTTGAGTACGCGTGAAGCGCTTAGCATTATTAGAGCAGTCCCGACTCTGATTGATGGCTATGGGATGATATGACTCCGGGTAAAGACGCGTAGGATCCAGCATGATATTTCTGTTCATGCAATCTCTGACGAAAAAAAAATCAGTAAAAGAAAGATAAGATAATAGTTATTCAACACACCGATGCGCAACACGGTGCTTATGCATGTACTGGAGCCCCTAAAAAGCTTTCATTGGAGGTGTAGTCGCACGCAGTTACCGATCCACAATACCTCGAACAATTGGCAGAAACACTCGACCACTTCTCCAATAGTATCGAAACGCGGATTGGTATAAGGTCGAAGTAGAGGCATAACCATGATTATTGTGTCATCTCCGTTGTTCAATGAAAAGACTTCGTAAACAGGGACGCAATGGTTCGTGGGTTGCGAGGCGAGGGGTTGGGAGGAAAAAAACAAGCCAATATCGGCTTCATATGGATGGTCTGCTCGTTTTATGCGCTTCAAAGTGACCACCTTGTCATCCGAAGTGCGAGTGGCATCCATAATTTGACCAAACTAGGACGCATAGTCAAACACAACGACAAGAAAAAGAAAAGTTGCACACCTCTAATCTCTGACCATCCTCGCAGTCTTCCCAGTTCCTATTTGATTGTTTCCAAGAGGGGACCCACTGGGGCGAATAGCGAGGACGTAGCAGATATCCATGGCTATTCAGAAGTTGGTTGTAGCGATCACGCCACCAAACCTCCCTGGGATCCAGTTCTTCTGGGGGGATGGGGTCTGTTGTTCCCCACATTTCGAGCATTCTCTGAGATATCCGTGAATGCACGTCAACAGTCCGCGACATCGTTGATGGGCCCATTATGGAGTCGAACAGAATTTTGCCTGCCGTACTTAATAAACATGGTGTTGTGTTGTTCCGAAAACACACAACACACACACACACGCACCCACACACAGCACTTCAACGCGGGGTTTCAATATCAGTCGGAGACACAGTGCGCTGGCGTTCTCTGAATCAAAATATTTCAGCTTCAATGCGGTGATTTGTTATTGAATTGGAATAACATATAAAGCCTATCCGAAGTGTTGCCTCACTTGCAGAGAGGTGCCTAGTAGACTTGGACCAGCTTGGACCGTACTTTTTTTTTTTTTGACGGTGCCGCTTTCCCATCTATCTCCCCCTTACTTCCGTAATCCCTGCCAGTGGCTGACAAGTGCAACTAGTGAGTTTCTTGGCCACTTCAAGATTCGGAAGTTCAATCCCTAAAATTTCCGGTAGCTATGCTTCGTTTCCCTTATAATCGTCAAACGAAACTGGACCAGGCTGTTATCGATTTATCCTCCGCTCCTTCAGAACACCTTTAATCAATGGGTTCCACGGATTCCGCCTATGCAGTCATCGAATTTGACACCGGCAAGGGTGACGAATTCCCTGATGCTTATCATCAAAAAAACTTGAATGATTTGGGAAAGGGTTGTGTTCTGCTTGAGTCAACGCTCGAGGAGATGCAAATGATAAAGGATCTGGGCATCGATCTTAACAACGACATTGACTTCATTTTCAATACGAGGCTTAAAGTTCAAGCGTCAGTGCTTGTTCACGCTATATACACTGATCTACTCATTCGTTAACAGTCTGAATGTGAAAAGGGCCAAACTTGAATCACAGCGCAAAACTTTCAATCCGATCAAAGCACTCCTAAAGTACAAAGCAGCTAGGTCGTTCCATGAAGCATCGCTAGCCGTGTGGCTCGAGACCAAGGTTGGTTTATTCAATTGCTGATATGGTGTCCGCTGAATGTATTCCTATTTAGCATACGACCGAGAAGATACAAAGAGAGTCGGCTCCGAAAGTGCCAGTGATTCCGAGTGCGCAAATGCGAAGAGTAAATGGTAAGATGCAAATTGGCTGTGTGGACTGCAGTCTCATTCCCATGCACACTCTGTCGTTCCTCACACGCAGTATCGCCGGGTACCCGGGTCAAGGGTGTCGCAGTTTACCTCCCTAACGGATTCGACGAAAATGCCAGACGAACAATCGTTGATGCCAGGGAGACGATAACCACTGCTGGACCATTCGAGGACAACCTCCTTATTTCCCAACTTCGCGATGGTGAGGAGGCCACCTCGGGTTATACTATGTAGCGCGCTAGCCTTGACCAATATCCCATAGGTGAACATGAGATCACTCTCGCCAGTACTGAGAGTATGCTGAGCCAAGATGAAGATGTGTCTGGCTCTGGCGTTGATGGGGGAAACCGGTCGTCCATTGCCTCCAGTGACCTTCAGCAGTCCCTCCCGACAACGGCGACAACCATCATTCATATCCACAACTACGAGAACTCTTTAGTAACCACAAATTCTAACCTCAATGCAGTCACATATAGTCACGGCTCAGGAAACAGTGGAGGTTAGAATTAGTCTCTTTCAGACAATCCTTATGACACTGACGCCTTCGTAGCACCGGTTACTCAGGAGTTTGCATTATGATGTCATTCATATCCCCACTGCCAGTAGCACATCCTCAGGCTTCTTTGCCAATGTACCCATAATGCACTATATATTGCTTAGGGCATCACGCATTGACCGCTCTATCATCAAAGCACTGGACAGGTCACCGGTCACCAGTCATGCAATGACCGTCATCCTTACTAGTCCCGTCTGACTCGGATTGCATATGTTAATTTCTCACATTCTTGTCACTTCAAGTTACAACAATTGCCACATGTTTTTCTGGGCCTTCCTTGTTCTTCGTTGCGACGAAAACTAAGTACACGGCAAGCACACACCATATACACGATCATCATTTATATATTGGTCATGGTTATAAATTGCGCTCAGATGAGGATGGGCCTTCATTCTTTGTCATTATCAAACAAACTAAAGATGACCTGGACCTTCAAACTTTGCAATTCGTCAATGAAGGTCTTGGTTTTGTACTATCCGAGACAGCAGACCGTAATAGGTTCGTGAGGAAGGAGGAGAGGCATGGTGAAAACTTTACATGATCATTGTAAATTACGGTGATTCATTTAGAATATTAATCTAAATCAGAGAGACGGTACTAGAGTCGGAATCGAGCAGCTGGCGGATTCGGAGTTTGTTTGGGTTGCCCTCACCGGCGCACTAGCAGGCAGTAACTTGAAGGTGCCTGCCTGTGGCAGTGGAAGCAGCGGAAAATCTTTGCCAACGCGTCAAAGTGAGTGGATCGAATTGTTGATTCTTCCCGTCATGGTTCTGCCAGCGAGTCTTCTGACATTTGCCAGTGCTTTACTTTAGGAATTCGAAGACTTGAAACGGAGAACCACTTGCAGGCCCACTGGCAGCAACAATGCACTTGGCTTATCCTTCAAGTTCAAATTATGGAAACCAGGACGCTCGAGATGGATACCCATGCGGTGGATAATCCTGGGCGAATCATTATGCCATGCCACTGACAGTGATATCAGCGCCAACACTCTTGAAAGCTCGAGGGACTAGTCAATGATTAATGAGGTCCTAATGCACCGAATTTGAATCCGAGTCGTTGGACTCATATGGCGCTCGCAGCTTGGTGGACCCTATTGTATTCAGGGATTCTATTTTGTCTACAAGATAGAGTGCAAGATATCTTCAGCTTGAATCATCAGACTAGCCAACAAGATGTGTAAGGAACGCCGCGTGCGCGTTCAAGTTCATTGCCCGATCTAGACGATCATCGACATCGATCATCACTGGTACCATTTCAAATTTTCACACTATCACCTTTTTGTTTCTTCGTTCTCTTCACTACGTCATAACCTCAGGTCTCTCCGGTATGTCCCCAATGACTCGGATTCCCCATCGCATCCACTGGCATAGATAGAGAGGTGGAATCGAGTCCACTCCCCCTCACATTCCAGTCGAGGCATATCAAGCAGTATTCATTCGAAGTCATCCTAGTTAGACCCTCTTATTATTGTTCGCCATCCTCTCACGCACTTCCCTATCGTTCGGCTAACGTCCCACCAACAGAACTTGCACGTATCGCTTTCGTTCGCTGCTCAAAGACGAACTTAGCATTACAGACATTCACGAAGCATAGACGTGTTATTAGTACTTGTCTCACTTCACAATATAAGTTCTATTCGCGGGTCAACCAGATCAACTGAACTCGAATCTATTTGATAGCTGTATGGCGTACAACAAGAGACTATCATATAACTTATTGTTCCAGATGACAATATCGACCAACAGTGATGACGTCTCCGCGTAAAGCGGATAACCCAGCAATATGATCAGTAGAGTTCCCAGCATTGAACGGTTTACTATCTGGAAACGGTGACGTCCCAACGATCCATCATGAGTAAAGTACCCGGCTTGCCAGCTCAAAGCCGAGAAAAGTAGCTCCATTTGCAAACGGCGAACTATACAATACCCATGTCAGACTGTCAGTCCGATATTGTGAAGGTTTTACTAACCGAATAAGGGTAGGACCAAGCCCGCGCGTAAAAGCAGCAATACCTTCCGTTCGCCAAACTTGCCGTACACAATCCCGGGCAGATGCATACTTTTGGCCGGTCGAAGGAGTAAAACCATCAGTCTGCATTCGGGATTTAATCATGTCTATTGGGTATATCACCGCCCACAGCTACGAACAAATCGAGTGAGCCAGTTCATGATCCATTGACAAGGGAGGCGTACCGCATATCCAGCGGTCGCTCCATAGAGGACGGCATTAATAGGACTAATTTGTTCACGGCGGATGCCCTTTTGCGACATTTCGCGTTGGACGAGTTTCTCATACACCAAAAAATAAACACCATAGCCGGAAGCTTCGCGGAGGAAAGTGACGCATTGACCCTTGAAGATACCAGCAATCCCATGCTGTGCGTATATCTTCTTGATAGCGTCAAAGGGGCCATTGTACATGGGGTTTGTGTTAGATTGAGTTTGCAGTCCTGCAAGATCGGGTGAAGCAGTCGATCAACATGATCATCCGAAAGACTCACGGATCCTGATATGTTCGACTGGACCGGAAACAAAACCGTTGGCAACACCGGCAGCAACACCAGCAGTAAATAGTTGACCCGCCCCGAGGGCTTTGCCTCCTTCACCCCCCTTTCCGTTGGCGAGATTTTGTTCTGCAAACACTCGTTTCGCGTATTCCAATGCACCAAACTGTATGGACACACAAAGTCCGATGCCTAACAGAGGCGTAAGCGTGCCCTAGGAGGCTGTGAGACGTCTCTTGATTCCAATCAAGGTCATCCGACCTTGTAAAATGCCAAGGGTCCTTCATTCTTCAGGATTCCGCCAGCGCAATGCAGCATCCCATTGTAAGTCCCCTTGGCCGATGTTTGCATGCGCTGAGAGCGAAGGAGTAACGTTTATACACTCCACCGAGCAAACATGCATGTACTGACCACTTTCACGATATCAAATGGCTGTCCGACGAGCACCTGCCTCGGCCGATGGTTTCAGTACCGTACCGGGTTCACCCGCAGAAAATGCAACACCCACCTGAGCGATTCCACCGGCAGTTCCAGCAGCCAAATCCTTAATGGTATTATTCGCCATGTTGCCTTGGTATTCTGGGTGGGTTAAGGTGTTGGTCCAAAGCGACCCGGAGCCTCAGTTTCGTTCAAGTGACTCGGACTTAGACTCGTTCTGAAGCATATTCGCGGAGATTCAAAAAAGCTTATTCTTATTACGTAATCATCATTTCATCCACATGACACGTGACTTGGTGTCTTTAGCTTTTCCCTGCCGGTAAGCCAGTCTCTAATCGGGACGGATATGATTCATGCTGTTTTTTGTTGAAGGCTGATGGCGGAAGTTATCACGGGGCGAACTGTCGTGAACGACGTGACTTCCCATGTCGCTGCCAGTGTGGGAGCTGAAGCAGAACAAGGTGCGAATATCGGTGATGAGGAGTACGAAGACGGAGACGAAGAAGAGGACGAAGAAGACGCAGAGGAGATTGCACGTCGCCTGAAGGAACAGCTCTGGGCGGACATCAACAAGGCGCAGGCTGCGCAAACGACGCCGAGTGCGCAGCCACCGGCGACCACCATAACAGCTCTTCCGGCTGAACACGCTGCCTATACTCCCAAGGCCGTTCTTTCCAAGAAACACGATGCAGCGTTGCAAACTATGAAGGGTATTCTCTCAATCACGACCAACGACGCGCTTGCCCACTCCACACTCGCGTCGGCTATCGTTCCAGGAACCAACAACGATAATGTGCTGAACGTCCTGAATGAGGTTGTCCGCGCGGGATCTATCTCAAAGGAGCTGGCCAAAGCATTGACACCCATCCTAGTGTCGTTAGCTCGCTCCGACACGCTCTTCGCAACGATGCGTCATTCAAATGCCGCTGCAATCCAACTCGACAAGGGCAAGCGCAAACGCGACGAGAACGAAGAAGAACAACGGCAAAACGACGCCCGCGCTTTCAAACGACCTAACGTCGTATATCACGATTTCCAGCGGCAAATAACCGAAGCTGTGAAATTTGTCTCCAACGCTCTCACCGCCAACTCTCCGGCTGATAGTTCTCTTGATCCGTCCGTCATATCTTCTATCCAACTATATCTCCATCAGTTATTTCTTTTTTCTATGACATCATCTGCCGGAGGTGGCCCGGAAATGAATGCACTGCAAGAGATCGGAGGCTTGATCCAAGTTCTCGGTGTCCTGAGTGGGATCCAAATAGGCCCTACAGCATCGACCAACCACGCTGTCCAGCAGGCTGCAGGTTCCACACTCCATACCTCCCACCCCTGGATTCCGCAAGGGACCCATCCAAATTCGTCTGTTCAGTCCAATGATATTGGCACAGCCGTCTATCCTTGTCTTGTGCCCGGTTGCCGCAAGGTATTTGCAAGACTGTACAGTCTACGAGCGCACCAGCGTGTTCACGCCGTACACCGCCCATTCCGTTGTGCAGTTTGCCCTGCATCGTTTGCGCGTAACCACGACCTTAAGCGCCATGCAAAACTCCATGAAAAGAAGGCTTGGCAATGTGGGGGCTGCGACAAAATGTTTTCCCGACGGGATGCAATTAAACGACACAAAAATAGCAGCGCAGCACGCGGTGGAAAGGGAGAAATGTGCGTCAACGCTGCCATCAAGGAGGTGGTGTTGGATAAAGAAGGCGATGAAGATGCGGTGCGGGAGGGTCGGCGCACGAGGATGTGGGCCGATATGGTCGCGGGCAATGCAACCTCTACGACGTACTACGGACACCCAGACGATGGATACATGGAGGAAGGGGAAGTACATGGTGATGTCATTAGACAGATGCAAGCCGCCGTGCTCAGCCTCCATGCAACGTTGCAAGGACACGTGTCTTCCGCACTTGGTACCGACCACGAAGCGCCTCCATTGCATCTCGACCCGACTGGCGGGCAAGCGACATTGGCGAGCGTTATCGCCCGCGCGCAAATGCAGAATTTAGTTCCTCAAGCGCAAATTCAGGGTCTGGGCCCAGCTAGTAATATCGGCATGTCGGTGCACCCTGAAGGGTCCTTCCCTGGCGACAAACTGTTGATGTCGCTCGGTTCCGCTCGGACGGTGGATAATGAAGCACGGCCTGAGGGCCCAGCTCAGTTATCCCTCTATGGTTTGTCGGAAGAGCAAACGAAGTTGCTCGAACAAGCAATAGCCAACGCCGCCTCAGCTGCGCAAGCACAAGCCGAAGCCGAAGCAGCCTTGGAGGAGGAAGACGAGGAAGATGACGAGGAGGAGCACCCTGACTTGGACGAAATAACGACAACACGCTCAGTTCAGCTGTCATGAAAGCATCTACAGCAACAGGACAGTGATGCTATCTATTTTTCTCTTTCCGTTGTAAATGATATGGATATCGTATCACTTTTGGTCAAGGGTAGTCAGTCCTTGAATATGTTCGAATCGAATGCCAATCGGCCACGGCCAAGCAAGAATGTTGTACAGTAATTGGGATGGGTGGTATCACTGAAGGCAAATGTCGATATTTACATGAATGAATGCGAAGCTGGTGGCAGACAATCAACGGTGGACGAGTGAATGAAGGGATGGCGACTCACCTCGATGCAATAGAATTACATTTTATTGCCAGGACCATGTCGTGGCCGAGGCGGTCTAGATGCGAGATATTGTTCTCTTCGTTTTGCCTCTGCTTGCCGCCATATTTCCTGGCTTTGTAGCGATTCACGCTGCCATGCCTCAGCGATAGCTTGAGTGGGGGTGATAACGGACTCGTGAAAACGATGTCCTCTATTCGGGTCTGGTTTGGGGCGGGGCATGTCGGACGTCATCGCATGCTAGAGGAAATGGAACATACTCATGATCAGAAATTCCGAAGGCGAGGAGAACCGCATATAACAAAAATGGGCGTACGGCAGCTCAAGGTTCATGCGGTGGGATAGGGGAGGGACCGAGGGAGGTCTCTTTATACAAGGTTTGAATGACGGCCTAATCTTATTTTCTTTTTACATTTGGGGACCCGTCCCGCGGAAGGGCACAGGCCATTGCTTCGAGGGGGGGGGCCAAAGCCACCATTGTTTTGCGTTCCTGAAAAGGAAGGTTGAAAGATACGGAAGGGAAAAACCGGTCAGAATACTTCTGCGCTGGAACTTGAGGGGTTTCCCCCCTGCGACGGGGGCCCCTGCATCCTTCGCGATGGGATCCAGAAATGGGCAGCGAACAAACGAATTGCCATAACGGGTAGCTTCAAGGGCGGTTCGGGGAGAACGTAACGCTCATAACAATTCCTTCGGTGACGCGTTTAACATTCCAGTTTGCAAGCGAAATAAGACCCCCAAGACAGCCATAGACAGGTTTTGTTGTTTTTGAGACATGCCCGCTTTATTTCATCCATCTCATGTCCGCTGCAACTTGGGGCGTGACTCATCGATATCTCCGCGCGCGCGTGCGCATTTGGGCAAACGATGATGAAACCACGGGCTTGACGGGCCATTGCGGGGAGCCTCGTGTCAAGGTTTTGGTCGAACGCAGGATTCACAATGCCTTACATTGCCAAGGCCACGAGGCACCCTTGGCCTGAACGCGAACCATAAGCAGATATGTCGAAGATCCGTTGACTGCGAAAATACTCCAAAGAATTGAGGGAAGAGACCCGGCCCATTACTGCCCAATGTCTCAGTCATTGTTCCCTGTTTATGGGAAAGACAATGTTCATCTTTTAGGGGGGATCTAATCATCATCGTATCAGTGATATGGCTCGGTTAGGAAGCAGCGTATGGACCTGAAGTGACTGGCCCATCACCAACGTAAGGTTGCATTTTTCGCATGAGAAGTGACTCCACATTGTGTGCATTTTAACCGCCTCAGGCTAAAGATCCGGGTGACAGGAAATTCGGTTCAGTTTGGGATGATCCTGTCCGACTAATGAGAGTAGAGTGAACCCTTTAGTTGACTTGAACGAGTGCGGGGTATGTAAAGAATCGCGGACGAGTTCAACCAAGCTGCTCTTTGATTGGGCCGCTGACTAGTCTAGTGACCAGACTAACATGCGGCACTTGTAACTGCCTAACGGTGTGTGCATGTCATTGATCAGGTGTACAGCCTCTTGCGCTCGTCAGACTCCCTCGTCTGTCCGCACGATCTCGACCAAGATGGGTGAAAAGTAGGTCTCAAATGTATCCTAGTGAATGCCATTGACGACGAGTTGAAGCTTTGTCAATTTCATGGGTGGATCCCCGCTAAACAGACTTTCGTGGTTACGACCCTCGCCATCGTTTCTGAACACCGTTATCGTATCCCCAACCACGCGATGGATCGTATTTAAAAGCGGCATGCCACTGCTCGCCACGAATCCCAACACTGAGAAACGCATGTTGGCGCTCTTGACCACTCACGACGTCAAGCCCTGGCTTGGTCCAAGTCCGTACTTTGGTCAGGGCCAGAATCCGGACGAGCTG
Organism: Aureoboletus auriporus; assembly: GCA_038089615.1. NCBI lineage: Eukaryota > Fungi > Basidiomycota > Agaricomycetes > Boletales > Boletaceae > Aureoboletus > Aureoboletus auriporus. The sequence goes on from JBBPLF010000826.1 coordinate 11,970, forward strand.
AGCACGGAGGATATACCCGTGCTCGAGGCAGCCCGGCTTCGTGGTCCACGTCTCGTCTTCCTCGGTCTCGAAGAGCGTGATCCATCCACGGTGTCCGCGGTTCCTTCTTCGGACTTCAAGGAGCCAGAGGTCGCTGTTGCCAACATCGACGGTACCCCTTACTTTTCCATCGACGTTGCCGATCTCGAAGAAGGCGATGTGAATCAAGTCGTTCAAAACTGTCAAATCGCAACGTCCGGTACCAAGTTGGCTTTCACAGACCCTCGATCGGCGTTGGGAGCCTTGGATGTGTTCGCTGCCGCTGTCTTTGCCAGTGCTCGGAGTATGGTAGATTGGAATGACAGGAACAAGGCACGTGCAATCCGTTGCTTCTTGTTGATCGCCTTGGCTTACGGGTGCGATGTAGTTTTGTCCCGCGTGTGGTTCTCCATCCTACTCTATATGGGCAGGTTGGAAGCTCTTGTGCACCACCCTACTCCCATGGGCCGATAACACGGGCAAGAAGCCCTGTCCATCAGGGTTGGTGGATCCCAATTCATGGAAAGAAAAGTCTGACTGAGCAGAGAAGGCGCGGATTGCAAAATTTCTGCCATCCAAGGACTGACCCTGTCGTGATTATGCTTGTCACGAATGAATCGGGAGACAAAGTCATGCTTGGCAGAAGCGTATGTTTGATGTTCCCGTTCTCACTCGAATACACGCCAATAAAATCATTCAGAAACGGTTCCCGCAGAACTTTTACTCTGCTCTGGCAGGTTTTGTTGAACCTGGGGAATCTTACGAGGATGCGGTACGACGCGAGATGTGGGAAGAAGCTGGCGTTAAGGTCTGGAATATCCGATACCACTCCGGACAGCCGTGGGTACGCTGTGAAGCATTTCTAGTCATATTATTTCTGCGTTGACGATCATGTTTGAAGCCATTCCCAGCCAATCTTATGTTGGGCTTCTATGCTACGGCAGATGCTTCCCAACCGATCCGCACGGATCTAGACAACGAACTAGAAGGTGACTTTTTTGTGTAGTAAGAATTCTAGCGCCTGATGACCCTTTCTCAGATGCGCGATGGTACACCCGCGAAGAAGCCTTGGCCGCCCTTGATGCGACATCCAGTACAACAACCGATAATACGGCAGAAGATAAATCAGGGGTTCGATCTAGAAGTGACACCACAGAACCGCCTTTCAAAGTACCCCCAACTACCGCGATCGCTGGTATGCTGATTCAACATTGGGTAGAAGGCAAGATAGAAGCAGGAAACTCCGTGAAAGGAAATTTGTAGATAACGTCGCAGACGATTCATATAGACAAGTCTATGAATTTTGAAAGCTTGATTTCAAACCATGTCATGGCAACAGGTGGCATTGTTCTAAGCTCGGCATCAAACGGAATTGCATGTGAATTTTGTCCGGAGGCTATAATCGACCCGGTATCAAGGCACAGCGCGGGGAGCGGGGAAAAGTGCAATGTATGTCATCTGACCTCAACAAAGCGAACCCTCTTCATACTTAATACTGTAAACGGAGTTCATAAGTCAGTTGAGAAGGAGTGACGCATACGGCATACCTACCAGATAGTAGGACAAGAGTGTCCTTATTGTTACATTGATGCACGTTCATGAGCCATGGTGCGAAGTACGCCATCACCGTCTCGCCACAAACATTCTCCTTGCCAAAGCACATGGTCGGTCATTCCATTGTTTGCGATATAGTCAGCGCAATTCTGGTCACTTGCTCCAGGTTGAATCCAGATTGCAGGGATGCCTTGGGCTTTGGCCTGCTCCAACAACTTGATGGTAATCTTTACAGTTTGCATAACGAGGAGTGGATTTGAAACATCAATGCCGGACGCAACCAACCTTGGCAGGTGTGATGATGCTGAGTGCGGTTTCGGTGGGAGAGGATAGTTCTTCAATCGTCTTGATCGTCTTGCGTCCCTCCAGCTCGCTATTTGTCTGGTGGGAACGGATGAGTGAGGAGTGAACAATAAGCATTCATCATGACTGACAGGATGCACAGGCGTCACATCCATGTCTCTTGCAATGTACCATTGAAGGATCTGGAAAAGAGGGGTATATGGGTTAGGAACATCCACCCGCGTCGTCCGACCTACCTTTGTCCCCCACTTTGATGGGTCTGTGGATGCACCAACGATGGCATATTTTTTATGCGTCAAGAAGAATTTCTGCCTCTCGGCCGAGGTGGCCATGCTCGATGATGTCGATAGGTAGCGGAAAGGGTCAAATCGAACAATCGAGCGGATAGCGGGACAGTGTATCATCATCATCTTGGTCTAAGGGCGCTAAATTGTACAGTCCAGAATCAGAAGATTTTGTACGCATCACCATCGTTCGTGTGAACATCACTTCGACCTCCCACAAGAACTTTCTATGTAACAACGTTGCCGACGGGTTGACATTGACAACGGCAACCGTGCGTAAGCTATGTCACGTGCAAATGCGCACGGACCATTCAAAAAATGTATATAAACCCAGCACCTGCATTGGTGAATCCTTAGAACATACTCAGCTAGGATCTATTTTATAGAAACTAACTCGTTCTCGCATGTTTACACATGCCACATCCTTCAAATCCATTCGATGACATCCGCGCTCGCTCGTTCAACAGAGAACACGGTCTTCCACCTCGGTGGGGATCTCGAGGACGTTTGGTTCCGTGCTTTGCCGGGCTGCTCGCAGCTTGGTAAACCAGAGCCAGCGAGTCGAGCGTCTGTCTGATGGATTCTTTCTTTTAACCTTGTTGTATATGTCGTATCATTAATTACAAGCTATGTCTTTGGTTCAAATGTTGGTGTAACCGACCGAATGAAAATAAATGATGCTCGGAGATTGGAATTCTTATGAGTCGCCCTACCTTGTAGCTTGATTTGCATTGCGCCTAGGCATCATGAACCTCACTGAGGTTGTTGCTCTTCTCCACCTCCCTAATGCTTCCATCCATCAAGTTTCTTATGGAATTCTCATTGGATTCACGCTCTCCATCTCGGCAACCTCTATAGCACGCTACTATTCTGAGTGTAGAAGACAGGACAAACTAGAAAAGCAGACCTCCTTACGACCTATTGAACTGAGGAGCGATGAAATCGTGCGCGGCGTAACTGGACTGATTG
>JBBPLF010000827.1:0-15041 GCA_038089615.1 Aureoboletus auriporus
GTAAGTCACTTTGGGTTGGCCTGGAGATGAATTGGGGCTGATGTACTTGCAGCGGCCCCCAGGTCGTCGCAACCAGCAGCTCTTTCCAGATTTCTTAGATCCGATTATCGTTGAAAGAGCCTCAGGCTTGTGGGTGGGCAAAAAATACTAGGTCGTTCTAGTTAGTAGTATATCATGATGGGGCTCGTTGGGAAACGTTTTTCCAGATTTCTGCGTACGTGCTGTGCCCACATTGTTCGTATTTTCATGCAAGTACCGCGTGCATTAAGAATATCGACGGAAGCAATAACCCTAGGAGGCAATTTTTTATGTGTTCACTATAACCGTAATAGATTGTTTGAAGCTTTTACGTGATTGTCACAACTCTGGGAACACTATTTAATACTAGATACTCCCCAGTCGATGCTGGCAAGGCAACGTGTTGATTGAGAAGCGCAGAAAAGCGGTCCAAAACGGCTTTTGCGAGGATTGTCACACCGTCCGGGAATAACGCGTAACAAGGTCTCAAGTTGTAAGTAAAAGTAATTAGAAGGAGTACTTAAGTACGCCTTTTCTAGCGTTTCGTTAGTTGATTGACTCCCACCATGGCGTGGTATTCGCCTCCCAGTCGTCGAGAGATCTCTCTCCTCTTGTTCTCGCTCACTACCTTTATTCTCTTCTACAACCTCGAGTACTCGTTCACATTCACTACCGAGCATCTCGCTTTCAGCAACAAAGATGGATCTCGCAGTAAGTATCACTCCGCTATACTCTTTCCTAAGGCGAATATATGGTTCGAGAGCGAAGTGAATCACTTCCAGTCCTGCCTCATGATAACAAGATACCCTGACCAGGATCAAGTGTTCCCTCATATTCGGCGGATCCGAGGATTCAAGCACACCGACCAAGGGGTCACGTTTCGCTTGGGACTCGTGTCACTTTCTTACACTTCCTTGAGTCTTGAGTCTTTGAAACCTTCGCCGCCTTGAACAGATTTCCCTAGTAGCTGTTTCACGATGAAGCCTACTAGCACGGAAATTGAATATAGCTTCAGAGCTCAGTAGGCAAAAAGAAAATCCTGCTTGTTGGTCACCGAGCACTAATAGTGATTCGACCTATCCGGCTGAGCTTGTTGCATTGATTTCTACGGTATGTATAACTCCGTTATACTGCGAAGCCCTCCCTTTTCTCACGTAAAAAAAGGACTGATATGTAATCGGAGAGAGGAGGTTGATTCGCCTCTGGTGCTGCCTCGGGACTGCGCATACAAGTACCAAATCTTCCGTCAGATTCGGATCCGAGGATTCAACTTGTCGTATCATGTCAGTGATTCATATTTATACATACCTTGATCAAGGGGTCACGTTTCGCCTGCTATTTTCTTAGATTTCCTCGAGTCTTGACTCCTTGAAACCCTTTCCATCTTGAAAACAGATTTGCCTAGTGGCTGTTTCACGATGAAGCCTACCACCACGGAAATTGAATACAACTCCAGAGCTCAGTAGGCAAATAGAACATCCTTCTTGTTGGTCACCGAGTATTAACCATCTAGGATAGTGACTCAACCTATCTGCCTGAGCTTGTTCCATTAGATTCTGCGGTAAGTATAACGCTGTTGTGCTACAGGACCTTCTCTTTTCTCAAATAAAAAAGGGCGAATATGTGATCAGAGAGAGAGAAGTGATTCATTTCCGGTCCTACCTCGGGACTGCGCAGTGCTGACAAGATACTATGACAAGTATCGCGCCTTCCGTCAAATTCGGATCCGAGGATTCAACTTGATGTATCATGTCAATGATTCACATTCGTGCACATGCACATGCCTTGAAAAGGGGGTCACGTTTCCCTTGCGCCGACTCATGTTGCTTTCTCAGAATTCCTCCAGTGTTGACTTTTTGAAACCCTCGCCATCTTAAAAACAGATTTGCTTAGTAGCCGTTTCACGATGAAGCCCATCAGTACGGAAGTTAAATGGGACTCTAGAGCTCAGCAGGCAAAAAGGAAATCCATCTTGTTTGAGGCAAGCTCTCCAATATAAAACCCACCCCGGTCCTCCGTTACTTTCCCAAAAAATCACATCTTCTCCTATACTCTACCACCCAAGTTACTGACAGCATGTTCATCAAGCTCAGGTAGATTCGTCATCGATTTTCCCTTTTGTCATTATATTGACCAGTGTGTCTATGCAGTGTCCTTGCTCTCTGTGCTTCCCTTGCCATGGGGTTGCAGATGGATCCTACTACCTCCTCCGTGGCACCTGGTCAAACTTTGACCCTTACCTTCAGTAACATCAACCCGCAGATCGATCCCGCCAATGTTTCCCTGTTTCTTAGCACCAACCAGCAAAACCTGGTACTTATCACTGTCGTGGCGGTCGTTAACGGGCCGGTTAACAATATTTTTATTCCGTCGGGCCTTGCGGCAGAGTGAGTATTTTCATATGTCACACATTCGGAGCGAGTCAGCTCAAGACTTGCATGACCATCTGTAGCCCAGCTGCCACTATCATTGCCTACAGGACCGAGTAAGTCACTTTGGGTTGGCCTGGAGATGAATTGGGGCTGATGTACTTGCAGCGGCCCCCAGGTCGTCGCAACCAGCAGCTCTTTCCAGATTTCTTAGATCCGATTATCGTTGAAAGAGCCTCAGGCCTGTGGGTGGGCAAAAAATACTAGGTCGTTCTAGTTAGTAGTATATCATGATGGGGCTCGTTGGGAAGTGTTTTTCCAGATTTCTGCGTACGTGATGTGCACACATTGTTCGCAAGTACCGCGTGCATTAAGAATATCGACGGAGGCAATAACCCTAGGAGGCTATTTTTCACTATAACCGTAATAGATTGTTTGAAACTTTTACGTGATTGTCACAACTCTGGGAACACTATTTAATACTAGATACTCCTCAGTCGATGCTGGCAAGGCAACGTGTTGATTGAGAAGCGCAGAAAAGCGGTCCAAAACGGCTTTTGCGAGGATTGTCACACCGTCCGGGAATAACGCGTAACAAGGTCTCAAGTTGTACTAAGTAAAAGTAATTAGAAGGAGTACTTAAGTACGCCTTTTCTAGCGTTTCGTTAGTTGCTTGACTCCCACCATGGCGTGGTATTCGCCTCCCAGTCGTCGAGAGATCTCTCTCCTCTTGTTCTCGCTCACTACCTTTATTCTCTTCTACAACCTCGAGTACTCGTTCACATTCACTACCGATCATCTCGCTTTCAGCAACAAAGATGCCACCGACACAAAAGACACCCAGGATTGGAACGACGTGATCTATGGGAATTGGACATGGGAAGAGACACAGGTTGCCGAAAATGCGCAAAAACAGGCTAATAACAGCACGGCTGTCGTTGTCTCGTTCCGCCCGCAAATTTTCGGGTCCGTCGGCGTCAACGATGGCACTTTGGATTGGGCCGATCAGATTCCGACGACAGAGGTGTTAAAACATGTTCCAGGTGCGCTATGAGCTCGTCCCCCGTCGCGAGCGCTCAGACATGATGCAGGGTACACGATCATGGATAATGTGTTCATGCTCAATGGCACCCTGTTCATCGTCACGAACGACCCGTTCTTTCCCAAACTGGACTCTATCGCCTCGTCCAGCGAGAATTCACGTGACGAGCCGCGACCCTCTGATTGGCAGATACTCTCTAGCGCCCAGGCGGCGGGTGTCTTGGGTTCGTTTGGCGGTCTGTGCGTATTTCTCTCTTGCATCTGCGCAAGCGTGCACTCATCCTCGGCATTGATTCAGCATTCATGGCGTGAGCTGGCTCGTCACGGATGAATTACCTAGTTTGTTCCCGTCTTTCGCTATATAATACTTTCCTCATACTCTGATGCAGGCAACTATACTCTCTTCTCCCTCTGGCGCACGTACAGCGCACTCGATACATCTATATCTTCCGACGAGCTGACCCTCCCACCCCCACGACGTATATTTTACCCACATGTGCCCACCTTTACTGGCGAGAAAATGCATGTGAATGCGCCCATCGTCCCGCGAATGCGCTCTCCAAGGGGATTTCATCCTTATCTTGCCAAGGCCGCTTTCCCGACGCTCGGGCTCATGCATCAAGAAGACTGGGATGATTATGCACTCTTGCACGTCCCGTTCCTGATGAAGCGCGTGGTCGTGGCGGATCAGGGTGCGGCACGCCGAGCGAGGCCCGACGTACCCGCGTTTGCGGTCCCGCTGGTTGAACTCGGAGCGGCAACGGATTGGTGGGAGCCGATACGGAGACACGTCGCACGTTTCCTAGATGTCCCGGAGGAAGCGCCGAAAAGGGGATGGTTGACCAAGACCGAGATGGTTGTCACGTATCTGTCTCGTCAGGATGCGGCACGTGGACCCAAGCTTAGAAACGCGGATCACAAGGCGTTGATCAAGGCACTCGGCGAACTTGGGAAAGGCTATACGGTGCATGTCGTGTCTTCGGAGGCGTCGTGGACTGAGCGTATGATAGCGATTACTCAGAGTACGGTGAGATGCGGATTGCTGAATGTATGGATTGATGTGGCTGATCGATGGCTTGGGATGTATAGGTTGTACTTGGTGTTTATGGGGATCACTTGGCCGATAGCGTGTATATGCCACCTTCGTCACGTACGACGGTGATGGAGATGTTCCCACCAGGGGTGTTTGTTCGAGATGTAGAGATGGCCGCCAGGGCGGTGCAGATGCAATATTTTGCGTGGTGGGAGGCACAGTGAGTGAAGTTTGTACGCGATGAGAAGTGTGGGGTCTAATTCTTCTGTAGCCGATACAGCGCCGACGGACTTCCTTCGGTGGCTCCACCGGACGAAGAGGTTAGTAACGATGTGCCGATTGATGTGGGTGGGGTGGTACAAGCTATCAGACGAATCTCGTGAAAGGAACTGCTCTAGACGATTGATCATATGGCACACATGATATCATAGAAATGTCGCAATACTTGGCTGTCTCGTCTGTATTGATTCCGTTACTGCGATCAGTCACGGTCTTGGTTGCTTCCGGGTGAGATTCCGGAGGTAGCCGATGACGAGCATTGTCGGGCTGAAGTGACTCACTTGAATTAGCCGGACAACCTGCACGTTACGGGTGAGTTCGCGCGAACCCATTCAAGTTCGACCTTTTTTTAGGACATATTTAAGTCAACGTGGTAGGGCCATGCCAACCGCTTTTCATTCCTTCGTGACGCCACAGGGCCCACACATTTAGCCTTATATTGGTATGTGTTGGCCATCTCGTGTTTGCAAATTGCCCCGGGTCATGACATCCGTCTGGTGCTCGGTGGCGCCAGTATTCTAACACACATTTTCTCTCCCTCTTCTCACAGACATGCTGGCCTATCACAATCGTACTGGGAGCTATCCAAACTATGTGCGCCGTCATCCGGCCATGTCGGTCGACGAGCTCCTGCAAGCGCTCGTAGGTGTCCGCGCCACATGCTGTGTCCCTGTGCTCAAGCGCTCACCATCCACAGCTCCCAGACCCGTCCAACCAGTTCCCATGCCTCGACACCCCCTACTCGAAATACAGTAACACCAACTACGCAGCGTCCGGCCGAGACGTCCGTTCCATCACACAGATCATATGTCAACGCCAAGTCCAACTCGACGACGTCACCGCCCAGCTCGTCTCTGTCGAATCGATCGTGAAGCGTGTCCGGGACGTGTGCCAACAACTCCTCGACAAACGTGACCAGATCGTCGCCTCGATGGATGTTCATCAGGGGTTGATATCTTGTATCCGGCGTTTACCCTCGGAGCTCCTAGGAGAGATCTTTTTGCGGTGTTTGCCCTTTCAGAACTACATCGAGCCGGATACGAGCACGGCGCCGTTGGTGCTGTTGGCCGTGTGTAAAAGGTGGCGGATGGTGGCGTTGGGTACACCCAGGTTATGGTGTTCGCTCTCCGTCCGGCCGAGCGATCGGATCCAACAGCAGGGTTTGTTCTCTTACCACCACTGGCTTTCACGCGCCCGGAGTTGCCCTCTATCGCTCGCCGTGGACACCCGTCGGCCACCCAAGAACCCCGTGTGGCGGTACGAAGTGACAGAACTGTTGCAGCCGTACACCAGCCGCGTCGCACGACTCCACATCACGTTTGACGAAGCCAGCGCGCCAGACTTGTTGCTCGAGGACGTACCCATGCTAGAGCATCTCACGCTCGACGGCGATCTCCGCACGGCGCACAAGATGGCTGTCGTCCAACCTCAACCCCGTCTCCGGCGTCTCACGTTGAACGTGGTCTCGCTGGGCGCGGACGTCTTGGCTGCGTTTGACCCCGGATGGGTGCATCTCACGCAGCTATGGGTGACGCTCGGGATGGAACAGGATCCGGATACGGTGGACGGTCCGATCATGTTGACCCTGCTCAATCTCTGCCCAAACCTCCAAGACTTTAGCTTTTCCCCTGTCTTTCATACTCGCGCCGACATCGGGTCGGGTACTAGTACGCTTACGCATGCCCGTCTCCGCTCGCTCGACATCATCGCCTTCTTTGGGGTCGGCAATCTCCTCGAGTCCCTGACCTTGCCGAATTTGAGGCATCTCAAAGTCAAGGATTTGGATATCCTTCCGAGCGGATGGCGGCATAATGAATTCAAGACGTTTGTGAAGCGCTCGCGGTGTCCGCTCGAGACGCTCAAGATTCATGGGATGCAGGTGTCGGGGACAAAGGCGGATCGGCAAGAGGTTACGGCGCTGATTCCAACGTTGAAACATTTGGATTTGCGGGTGGCGGCGAAGATGCAGTCTATTCGATCCTGAGGCATGGTGAAATTGTCAGTTGGGTTTGCCATGAGGTTCACGTCGCGCTTATATTTATGATTGCAACCTGTGTATGCCAATGCTAGTGCCAGTGTAGCGTTTACAATTACATAAATCTCGTGCTCTGACGTGATATGCATCGTTGCTTGGAAGCAAAATTCGTGTATAGGTATGTCATGCGTCATGCCTTCCGCATGCTGCAAGCGTTACAAAAAAAGGGTATCTTTGCCTCAGACGTTTGGTGACTTGAAACAATCTGGCCATTTGGGGGCAGGGAGAGGATTTGACTAGCGATCCGGTTGTACTTGTGGCTCTGGCGACGGTTTTAAATTCGGTTTCGACACCATCACCCACAACGAAATCATGACCACAAACAACGCCACGAGCCTGTATCCAAGATTCAGTTTCATCAAACACGCCGGAAAACGGACGTACACGGGCTGCAACGCCGTAATACCCGCCCTTTGTGCGATCATACCCGCGAGGAATGGCATCAACGTCGATCCTGCCTGTCCACAACCTGCGATCCACCCTATGGTGCTTGTGAAGAGCCATTGTGGAACGACATGACGGATGTGGTTTGCGACGATGGGGTACATTGGGCCGAGGAACAGCCCGATGAATCCGATGGCGATGGCATCTGGGACGAGGGAGGCGACAAACCAGACGACCAATTGGAGTCTGAAATGGGGATGGGGATATAAAATCGAAAATGTAGAAAAGGGGGCTCACACGATCGAGAGAACAGTGTAAAGAAGTAACGCGCGCGATTCGCCGATCAGAACGTTGAGCTTGATGAGCAATACGCGTCCGAGGGCCACACCTGCGTAGATTTCATCCGTCTTGTCATACATCACCTACTAAAGAAGGAGCGAACCTGCCCAAAATCCGCTCGAAAGGTACCCTGAAGACGACGATCCATTCCGGAGCTTGATGACGTATGTCACGATCCACCCTAGGGATGCCCTCAACGACCAAAAGCATCAGACAATGTGCATATATACCGCCAATGGTCACTTCTGCCCCGACATAGACGAGAATGAAGGCAGCGAGGAGGTGTACGTCCTTGAGCGCGAGTATCTGGCGCAGCGAACTCTGTTTGCTCGTTCCTCTTTCGTTGTCGGTAATACCAATCTCTGCTAGACACTCTGGGAGAGGTAGATTAAGCTCTCCATCCAGCCCTCATACTTGATAACACACAGACCTTCTTGATGCTTAAACCGAAATACAGTCATATAAAAGATGCTGTTCGGCACTGCGATACCCAGGCTTATCAAAAAGTGATACGACCAATGTGGGATTTGGGAAAAGTAGGTCGCGGACAAGGGTGAAAGTGTTCCACCGGCACCTTGGAAGATACGAGTGTAAGACCAAAAGGGCATGAGTGGAATGAAAAGATTGGCGTGTACCATATACTATCCAAAAAACGAACAAGGAATGTCAGCAATGACAGAAACCAACAGTACATCTGAATCTGATTCATACCTGCCATGAGGATTCCTGTGCGGAGTCTGGGATTGTCCTTTAAACGGAGGTTATACCCAAGATTTTGAACAGCCTCGAGATGGAAAGGAAATAAGTGTATGATGACACAAACACTTCTTTTTTGCTCACCTGCAACGCCATTCCAAAGCTGTTGATGGTGTACGCAAACACGAACGCGGGGAAGGGAGCCGCCGCCGCCTGGATGGAAAACGCGGCCAGTTGACATAACGAACCTAGTAAACAATGGTTGATACGCCCGATCCCCGACTAGATTGTAAATTACCTATCACATAAATCTAACGGACGCCCATCCAAATTGAAGAAAATACAACTGGAAGCAAGATTTTACCACCGACCTTTCCAAACCCTATCCGTTCTGACAGCATCATACTCACCACGCACCCAACGAAGTACCCCTGTATTCAACGCATAAGAAATCAGCAACAGAGTTTCGCATCATTCACTTACCAAGGTCACGAATACGAATACCAACGAGACCACCGCATAGCCGACCTGTCTCACTATTCAGGAGATTGAACACTGACCACCTGAAGAAAACCCTAACATACATGATACACTTTTTGTATCCTCGGTAACAGTGGTCCGCTGGAGCCATCGCTCCACCCATTTAACATCGACGCCCAGCACATTGTTGCAAACTGGATGTTGGTACGCAGTAAGATGCATGCATCGGCGTCACACGGATTTGGAGGACTGTCATGTGGTAAACCCTCTCTTCGGCCCGAGGGTGCATTCTCGAGCGCATTGGTATTCGAGGACTCTTCTGCGTTCACCTTGGTGGCTGGCGACAGAGGTTCTAGAGAAATAGCGGTCTGCACGCATGGCGATCAGTCAAAAACTTATGGGGGTAGAATTGGATTTACCATCCCAACACTCGTATTATCAACTTCAAGTTGAGAGGCGAGGCGATGAATAAATGATGAGACACCAAAAAGCGCATATATCACAAGGTATTACTCACCGCGGCTCGCATATGAACGTTGGATACCCGGATACACGGGCTGCTATTTATTGATGGTGTTGTGTTACGTCGAAACGTCAGTTAGATAAGGCAAGCAAGCTCATGGATGTTTCACGCCACGCATCATGTCTGGGTTCTGACCTTGATAAAGTTGTATTGCGCCATCCTGTCATGTCACGCAGCATCGCTGCCAACATATGCTTGTACAGTGGCCCAACCACTAGCAACAGGACAAACCAAACCTACAGAGCAGGAATCAACTTCAACAGAATTGCGCCCATTATACAGTGACGCTGATGCCACTTTGGTCGAATGTGCGACACACACGGAAGTACTAGTACGTGCGTTTCGTGCTGGGAGATCAACCGCCAAGGTAGTAACGCCCGTTGATGCGATTCATCGTGACAGTGGCACCGCCAGGTAGTAATCACATGGCCAATTCCAGTGCGATTGCAAGAAGAGCGTAGATCATTAAGTCCCACCATTCTCCCACCTGAAAGAGTCCAAGTATGAAAATGCACAGCGACAGATACAGAACGCACCCGTACCTTCCGGTTGAACCACTGAGGATAAGGCTAATTATACTTGTTAGTCAACGTACAGGTAAGACGGTCTTCATGAATCGAAGATACTAAGTACTAGTGCCCAAGAAATCCAGATGGGGGATATAACAGAACACCCGCAGGCGCTCAGCATGCTTACACAATCCAGTCTCATACAACCTCCCGAGTCTAGGGTGCTGTAACCTGGGTACGTGACAACCGCATAAGATGAAGTAACTTATGTCCAAGATCTGGCCGCCTGCCAGTGGATGTAAATTGTTCCCACCTGGGTCGGTCACCGGCCAGCACAGAAAATAAACGCACGGCTAGGGACACACCATGGCTACCCGAATCAAGAAACATTAAGTCAAACCACTTTGGTTTTGTGGTGGCTGTGCGTGTACCTATTGACAAAGTCAATGTAAACTCATCAAGGGTAAGTATGCCATACTTACAAATTTGCCGTCACAGACACGGGCTTATGTTCCTCAGCTTGGCACGATCATTATCTTCGGGGAATCTTCGGGGAATCTTCGCCACATCCGAATCGCATATAATGTGCGCGAGTGGCATCGATAAAGCCGAACTGAAGACATGCAGGCAACCAGCGTTTCAACCACTGCGGAAGGCCCCAGTGGTGCCAACCCGCGACATCCAACCTCTCAATTCAACGACGATCACATCGAGCTGAACGACCTTTCATGCAAGGGTGCGGATGTGCATGAGCAAGCCTCTCAACTCGCGAACACCCCAAATATACTAGTAGACACGCCGGTGGTGCCGACCACGGTGCAGCGCCTTCGCGCACGCATCCAGTTCGCGACCCTCTGTTGGACGCTATACCTCGCGGGATGGAACGACGCGTCGACAGGTCCCCTGCTGCCACGAATTCAAAAAGTATACAACGTGAGTGTCACCCCATGGAGAATGTCGAATAACACTGTAATATTCCAACGCATGGCAGGTCAACTTTGCGGTGGTCTCCCTCATTTTCGTCTTTGCTTGCGTTGTAGGTGTCGAGCAGCTGTTTGTCAAATACTCGCATGTTGACGAGCATCATGACAAGGGATTTTTGACAGGCGCGTTTTCGAACGTGGTGTTGAACGATCGATATGGGTTTGGCAAGGTCATTTTATTTTGTTTGGTCCTGACATCGATCTTGGGAAACTGACACATTGCCAGGTCATTGTTCTAGGTAGGTCACGAGTTCCCATCCTGTCAAGGCGAAAGGACTGGATTTACTGCGTTTTTTTTCTAGGATCTGTACTTCAAGTGGTTGGGTACAGCATCGAGGCTGCCGCGTTGCCTTTTCCAGCGTTCGTGCTGGGATATGCCATCAACGGCATCGGTATGGCCTTACAGGTTCGTTGATTGTATGGGACGGCTTTTTTTTTTGTTGCTATATTTCCCTCTAGAACGCTCAGGCGAATGGTTTCGTAGCTTGCATCAAAGACAATGCAGAAACCAAAATGGGACTGTTACATGCAGTACGTTTGTTCATTCGTTCTTCGGAGCATTCACTGAATAAGGGCTAGGCTTATGGTACGGGCATCGTACATTGTATTTGGGCAGGGTACTCACGCGTTGGACGTTGAAGGTGCTGGTGCACTCTCGTCGCCACTCGTCGCCACCCAGTTTACGCAACTTCCCCATTGGTCTTTCCATTATCTCGTCTCGTTGGGCATCGCATTGATAAACACCGCCCTGTTGATTTCAGTCTTTCACTTTAAGAGCCAGGATGGTCCGTTCTTATCACGACTCGCTCGTATTCAATCCTCACATTACTTCCAGAGTGCTTGGCTCAGATCGGACAACCTGCCATAGAGCAGAATCAGAGTGAAAAGAGTCGCTTCAGGCAGATAGCTACATTGAAAGATGTACACCTCCTCGCAGTGTTTATTCTTGTCTACGTGGGTGTCGAAGTGACCCTTGGAGGTATGTTCGTCATGGGTATGTTTATTCTACAATGAGTTCACGATGATGTTGCTCAGGGTGGATTGTAACGTATATCATCGAGGTTCGCGGAGGTGGTCCGTCATCTGGGTATATATCTTCGGGATTCTTTGGAGGTACGTCACATCCCAAGAAGTGTTTAGCGACTCGCTCTTACGCATATATCGACGAATAGGCCTAATGACGGGTCGGATCATTTTGTTGTGGCTCAACCAAAAGGTATATTCCCTACATCTATCACCGTGTCGTCACCTTTCATCCTCTCAGGTGGGAGAACGCAGGGTCTTATTCATTTACGCTATTCTGGCCATCGGATTGCAGTTGGTGGTATGGCTAGTTCCATCTTTGATCGGCGGGGCCGTGTCCGTGTCGATCATCGGTATACTGCTAGGACCAATGTATCCAATCGCGATGAACCAAGCCGGACGGGTGCTACCAGCATGGCTACTGACGGGTAAACTTCTCCTTGATTCTCTGCGTCGAGACCTTGATACTCACGTGCGGGTGTGGTATCTAGGTGGAATCGGATGGATCGCTGGTTTCGGTCAGGCGGGTTCAGCCCTGTTACCGTTTATGACAGGCGCCATTGCGTCCAAGTCGGGTATCCGCTCTTTGCAGCCTTTGTGAGTGTGACCTGTTTGATGATCACACTGTGGTACCACTCTTACGCAGTGTGTGTTTAGATTGGTAACAATGATGACATTCATGATTGTGCCTTGGGCGCTCGTTTCCAGCAAGGGATCACGGCGCAAAGATTGATGACGGGGTGGGACAACCTCGTCAAAGGTGTAGAGCTTTTTCAGGCGATGGCGGAGGTTCAGCCCGACGGCACGGAGCACACAAAATCACGACCATGTTTATGAGAACACATTGGGTTATCTGGATTCTGCGTCCGTGCCAGTACATGTAACTATGTGCAGTATTGTATAACTTTGTCATATATACCAATGGGATGCCCGAAGTGCTTGAGCCTTGAAGTAATCGCACTATTGAATGGTCGAAGCGGTGGGGGCTTGTCAAAATAAATATACAAGAGTCAAAGTCCAACCACGACACGCCTATAATTCTCTTCATTAATATTGTCACGTGTTTCTAACAAGTTCAACCTTTGAGAAATAGAATCGGGAACAAGATGCACGTCAATTGTCGATCTTGCTACCAGACACCGGTAACTCATCCTGCGATGTATTTGAATCCGCTCGTAAGTGTCGAGCCAGTGGGAGGGACGTTTATGAACACATTCAGATTGTACCTCAAAGAGGCTCACCCGGTATATGCTGAGCAAGTAGTCCATTAGTGCCTGATATGCCGCAACATATCTGAGGCTCCTGGACTACTCGTTCAGTATGTCCGGCATTCACTCACACTGTGGTTGTTTGGATGCACGTCGAATACCCAGGAAGAGGATATTAACGTCGACCTCAATATTCTGAAGAGTGAATGGCTATATGTGAGTGAGAGCATGCCGTGCTCTGTGTCTTGGATAAGGAGATGAGTTTGAAGTTAATTGTCGATGAAGATCCGGGCGCACGCACGATTATACGATGAATTGGAAGACACCAACAGCAAACCATGTTCATTGGTACCTTGAGGAGCCCCAGATCGTAAAGTCGGAGTCCCGATCCCAGATGGGTCCATTACCTTGAGTGACGATGACATCGAAAGAGAGAAGCACTTGTGGAGGGTGTAATCGGTCACGAAGACCGAGGCTACAGCTCGCTTTTGTAAATTTACTTTGAAGCCTGCAAGACTTCAGTTTATAGCGAATGATCAAAGAGAGACAGAGGCAGATGGACAGATGGACCGTGCGGCCCGGTGCGGGAGTGAACTTGAACCTTTTCAGTCCGACGACCGAATCTTTATTACTCGTGGCTGTCGCACAGTTTCACGTTTTCATCCCAGGTTTGCAAGGGTTTACGCCTGGCAACTGCATAGCAGCCGAAATGAAGACTTAGTAACGTGTACGACGTAGACTGGGTTTGTTCCCACCGCCTTACTACTCGCCGTCACAGATACGGGTTTATGTTCCCCAGCCTGGCATGATCATTATCCTCGGGGAATGCTCGGGGAATCTTCGTCACACCTCCGAATCGCATATAATGTACGGGAGCCATCGATAAAGCTCAAGACATGCAGACAACCAGCGTTTCAACCACTGCAGAAGGCCCCAGTGGTGCCAACCCACGACACCCAACCTCTCGATCCAGCGACGATCAGATCGAACTGAACGAACTTTCGTGCAAGGGTGCGGATGTGCATGAGCAAGCCTCTCAGCTGGATTCGACCGTGGGCACCCCAAATATAGACACTCTGGTGGTGCCGACCAAGGTGCAGCGCCTTCGGGCACGCATCCAGTTCGCGACCCTCTGTTGGACACTCTATCTCGAGGGATGGAACGACGGGTCGACAGGCCCGCTGTTGCCACGAATTCAAAAAGTATACAATGTGAGTGTTCCCGTGGGGAACATCGAATAACACCGTAACATTCCAACGCATGGCAGGTCAACTTTGCGGTGGTCTCCCTCATCTTCGTCTTTGCTTGCGTTGTAGGTGTCGAGCAGCTGTTTGTCAAGTGCTCGCATGTTGACGATTATCATGACAAGGGATTTGTGACAGGCGCGTTTTCCAACTTGGTGTTGAACGATCGATATGGGTTTGGCAAAGTCATTTTGTTCTGTGTTGGTCCTGACAGTGATCTTGGGATACTGACGCACATTTCCAGGTCATTGTTCTAGGTAGGTCATGAATTCCCATCCTGTCAAGACGAAAGGACGATGGATTTACTGCGTTTTTTTTCCAGGATCTGTACTTCAAGTGGTTGGGTACAGCATCGAGGCCGCCGCGTTGCCTTTTCCAGCGTTCGTGCTGGGATATGCTATCAATGGCATCGGCATGGCATTGCAGGTCCGTTGATTATGCTGGGTAGCCTCTTTTGGGCTATACTTCCCTCTAGGACGCTCAGGCGAACGGCTTCGTAGCTTGCATCAAAGACAATGCAGAAACCAAAATGGGACTGTTGCATGCAGTGCGTCCGTTCATTCGTTCTTGGAACCCTGCTGAATAAAGGCTAGGCTTATGGTATGGGCGCCGTGCATTGTATTTGAGTGGGGTACTCACGTGTTGAACATTGAAGGTGCCGGTGCACTCTCATCACCATTCGTCGCCACCCAGTTTGCTCAACTTCCCCATTGGTCTTTCCATTATCTCGTCTCGATGGGTGTCGCATTGATAAACACCATCCTGTTGATTTCAGTTTTCCGCTTCAAAGGCCAGGATGGTTCGTCCGTTCTTACCACCATCACTCGTCTACAATACTTACATTATGTGAAGAGTGCTTGGCTCAGATCGGACAACC
>JBBPLF010000828.1:0-14996 GCA_038089615.1 Aureoboletus auriporus
CCTCCACAATCCCCAGATCTCAGCCCTATTGAACATCTCTGGAATCACATCAAAAGGGAACTTTGCCAATATCCAACACAGGCCAAAGGAGTTTGGGATATATGGGATAGAGTGGCAGAGGTGTGGGAAAAGATAGAGCCAGAAGTGTGTCAGAAGTTGATTGAAAGTATGCCTAAAAGGATTGAAGCAGTGATCAAGGCCAAGGGGGGTCATACCAAGTACTAAAACTGCATTTATTATGTTTTTGAAATCACACTCACATAATTGTCCCAATGAGTAACAGTTTTAAATTACATATATCTCCATGGTTTCTGGTCTGATTTACATAATTCATTGACCAATACATAGCCATGAATAAATGCTTCCATTCATGTGCCAACATCTTGTTGATATATGTTTGTGTTCCATAGTTATTTAACAAACAATGAAAATGTACCAAACATTGGGACAATTTTGTGAGTCACTGTACCACCTGTCAGTGGAACAAGGTAAACACCCATCCTACTTGCCTGCCACTTCTTCCCATCAAGTCATCTGCATCTCACCCTTTTCAGCAGGTCTCCTGTGACCTGATCGTTGATCTACCCCCCTCTGCTGGCTTCAATTGTCTCTTGGTCATGGTCAATCATGGGCTTACTAAGGGGGTCATTTTCTGCCCTACCAAGACTACTATTACGGCCGAAGGGATAGCCTCCCTCTTTTTCCACAAAGTCTACAAATGATTCAGCCTATATGACAAAATTATCTCTGACTGTGGCCCCTGTTACAGTTTTCCCATATAACCTGTCTTTTCCTTATGTTTATGGACTCATCATTTCGCCTTGTGTCTTCACCAGACACTTGTCTTCTTCTCCTTTCTAACTTCTCTGTTTTCATTCCGGAATCCTTCAGAACCACGTTTATCCTTTCACCTTCGACCGGAACCACAGGGAACTTACTGGAACCCTTCAGAACCACATTTACCTTTTCATCTTCAATCAGAACTACAGGGAATCCCTCGGAAACCTTCGGAACCACATTTTCATACATAACAGACCACCTCCTCCTCGGCATCGCTCTCTTTATGCAATGCCTTATGTTCCATTATTCACCATCATATAGCCATGATGCTGCGGAACCAGCCTCCCGCAGTATGCAGCAACACTGCTTCTACTGTGCACATAGGATTACGCAGCACATAGTTAAGTATAAGTAGCTACCTGCCTTAGCCTGTATTCCTCAGCTAGTTCTATGCAATTCAGTGTTGTTACTCAGCACACCCACGAGCCCCAAGTGTGTGCATTTGGTAGTGAGACTTCTATTACTTTGCCCACAACAAGTCTTCATACTACTTTGAATGTATGCTGTGCTCAGTTCCAATGCCCAGCGTTAACAAAAGAACTAGCTCTTGAACTCTATCTCTGTCTTCCGACAGAAAGATACACCCACCATTTCTGGACAAGGATCACTACGAGGACAGACCATACGTCCCCCTTCTGAATCCTCAAACGATATCCAAACACCGTCACACTCTTCACTCTTCCAGCACCAATCCCCACTGAGGACTGGAGGATCCAAGACACACCACCTACCCATTCTAGACAACCCCCACCACCTGAAGACCCAAATCCTGACATAGAAATGTTGGATCACGGAAATAAAGACATTGAACTTAAAGCTGAACTGCCCACAGACTTCTCTGGGGACCCGAAGGATGCAATATGTTGGAAGATGGCCATGACCGCCTACTTCAACATGAACCAAAAGTTCTACAATGAGAATGCCAAGGTCCTAACCACTCTTGCAAAAATGAGCAAGGGTTGAGGGAGCACCTTCTTCAAATCAATCTATGTCCAACTTGCCAACAACATAGTAAAGGATCTCACCTTTACTAAACTCATGGAACTATTTGAGAAGACCTTCTTCCCCTTCGATTACAAGAATAAAGCAAGGGACCAGCTGGACAAGCTAACATAGCAAGGGAAGGGTGATGCTGGATACACCAACTACATTACTGCCTTCCAGGCCATTGAGGCCATAGTGGGAATAGACGATGAATTAATCAAGATAAACTACCTCATAAAAGGACTGGACCTGGACATCTCCACAAAGATCCTCTCCATCAATCCTCTTCCAGACAAACTCTTGGAATGGCTTAGACTTTCTGAAGTATTCCATGCTCAGAACAAGAGGATAGAAGACATGTGAAAAGGATGAAAGGTAGACTTCCAGGTCAAAGGAAGATCCACCAAAGACCCCAACCTCATGGATGTCGACGCTGTTCGTGTTAACTTCACCAGACTTTTACCAGTAGAGAGGGCAGAACACATGAAGAACAACAAGTGTTTCAAATGCCACCAGGTAGGGTGCCACATCAGGAACCACCCCCAAGACAAACTTCCTGAGGGACAAGGAAAGAGCAACAACTGGACCCCTCCTTGCCCACAGAGGAACCCAGCCAGAAATGAACATGTCCAAAAGACCAAGTTCAAAGAGTACCAGGACACCCTTAAAGACAGGGGTGTCACTGAGGAGGAACTCGTATGCACACTCAACATCCACTATGACATCAACAAGCCGGAAACCATTGCCACAACCTGGGTTGAAGAAGAAGAAATCCCAAAGAAGGATTTTTAGAAAGGAGGAAAGGGTTGATGCTCTCCCATCCTGAAATAATAGCACCAGTATTCTTGTCAGATCCAAACAGTGAATCCATGCGAATCCCCATCTCACTGTTTGAACAAGAAAATGACCAAATCGTCAACATGTTTGCCCTCATAGACTGTGGAGCAAGCAGAGACTTCATAGATTGCGATCTAGTGAAGAAGAAAGGATACAAACAAATCCGACTAGACAAACCCAAAAAGACACATAACACGGACGGATCCCCGAACACTGGAGGGATAATTCGCCACAAAGTTATTCTTACAGTTCGGATTGGAGAAGTAAACAAGGAAAGAGACTTCCTTGTTATCAATTGCAGAAAAGAAAACCTAATTCTTGGAATAACATGGCTCCAAGAAGCCAATCCCGCAATAAACTGGACTATGGGAGAAGTGACCTTCCCAGACAAACCCAGAACCCCATGACATGACTCCCCTGAGATTGTGTACCAAAGGCATCTCATGTGATACCTTGAACTAGACCCAAACGAAAAGGTAGCCAAACTATGGAGAAAGAGAATTGACAAAAGGATCAAAACTCTCATCAGAAAAACCACACTTGCCACTGAACTTGCAGTCCAAGAGCCCCACAAAGAAGAACCACTTCCCCCAGAATACAAAGACTTTGCTGACGTTTTCACAGAACGGGAAGGAGATGAACTACCACCTTCTCAACCATTTGACCATGGTATCAAACCCAATCAAATCTTTGTGCCCAAAGTCGCCAAGGTTTACCCCTTGAATCCTAAAGAAAAGGAAGCTTGCAAAGATTTCATCGATGAACATCTGAAATCTGGGAAAATAGATCCGTCCAAATCCCCACAAGCTTCCCCCTTCTTCTTCATACCCAAGAAAGATGGATCTGTACGACCTTGCCAAGATTATCGATACCTAAACTCTCACACCAACAAAAATGCCTACCCATTTCCACTCATTTCTGATTTCATTGACCAGCTTAAAGGATCATCCATCTTTACCAAAATGGATATCCAATGGGGATACAACAACGTCCTCATTAAGCCACAGGACAGATGAAAAGTGGCATTCATAACCCCCATGGGACTCTTCGAACCAACTGTGATGTTCTCGGCATATGCAATTCTCCAGCAACGTTCCAAGCCCTGATAAACCACACTTTTGCCAACCTTATAGCAGAAGGATGGTTAATCATATACATGGACGATATCCTCATCCACTCCAACGACCCAACCATACACCAAGAACAAACACGCCGAGTTCTTCAATGGCTTAGAGAACATCGGCTATCATTGAAACTGAAAAAATGTTTCTTTGACAAGGAAGAAGTGGAATACCTTGGAATGATCATCTGAGCAGACCAGATTCAGATGGATCCTATAAAGCTAAAGGCCATCCACAAGTGGCAACCTCCCCAATCTATAAAGCAGTCCACTCATTCATCAGATTCTGCAATTTCTACAGGAAGTTCATCTCAAACTTCTCTACTAAGGAAAATCTTTGCATGACCTAACCAAGAAGGGAGCCAAGTGGGAATGGACCCAGGAATGCAATGACACCTTCCTAGCCATCAAACAAATCTTCACCCAACAACCAGTCCTCCAGATACCCGATGTTACAAAACCCTTTATGGTCATGACTGATGCCTCCCTGGCGGCCATAGGAGCTGTCCTCATGCAAGTGTAGATAGCAATGGAGACCTACACCCTTGTGCCTATCTCTCAAAAACCCTTTCCCTTGCCGAACGAAACTACAACATCTACAACTGAGAACTCCTCAGAGTAATCTGGGCTTTAGAAGAATGGAAACATTATCTACAAGGAACAGGACTTCCAGTAATGGTCATCACTGACCACAAGAACCTCGCCTACTTTAAGAAACCACAAAAACTATCCAGAAGACAGGCACGATGGATGCTATTCCTCCAAGACTTCAACCTCTCCTTCTCTCTGATACCAGGAACACAGATGGGACCTGCTGACGCATTGTCTCGACGAGACACTGTGGATACTTCTCAGGACAACCAGGAAGTTACCCTCCTACCTGAGGACATCTTTGTCTGCACTCTCAACTTTGCTCTCATCGAGAAAATTGCTGAGTCAACCTCATCCAATCTCTTAGTCATCACAGCCCTTAAAGCCCTAACTGAAGGAACTCCCCTGATCACCAAATCTCGACCTACAGACTGGGAATATAATAAAGGAATGCTCTACTACAAACACCAGCTCTACGTTCCGGAACCAGCATGATAGGGGCTTGTCCACCTTACCTATGAAAATGACCATGAAGAACATGGAGGGATATCCCACACCACCAACCTCATGCAACGAGACTATTGGTGGCCCAGAATGACCTCCTTCATCCACAAATATATCCAGGGATGCGCAACCTGCCAGGCCAATAAAGTGAACACACACCCCATGTTAATGCTGAGCATCAGAATGTAGTACAGCGAACACTCGATGTAGTTCGAAGACTTGTTGTGAGCGAAGCAAAGAGAATAGAAGTCTCATTACCCAATGCGCACACTTGGGGCTCATGGAGTGCTAAATAACAACGCTGGATTGCATAGAACTAGCTGGAGAATACAGGCAGAAGTGTGCGACTACTTATACTGACTATGTGCTGCGCAGACCAGTGTGTGCAGCTAGAGGCCATGTCTGCTGTGTACTGCATAAGGCTGGGTCCACAGCATCATGACTATGTGATGATGAATAAGGGAACATGAGGCATTGCATAAGGAGAGCAATGCCAAGGAGAAGGTAGTCCATTACATAAAGAATAGTGGTTCCGAAGGGTTCTGAAGAGTCCCCATGGTTTTGGTTGAAGATGAAAGGGTTAGACAAAGAAACGAAGTGTAAATGTGGTTCCAAAGGGTTCCGAAGAGTTCCCTGTGGTTCTGATCGAAGGTGAAAAGGTGTAGTCATGGTTCCGATGGGTTCCGGTTTCAGAACCAGAAGAATTAACTGGGAGAAGAAAATAAGTGTCTTGTAAAGATACGAGGAGAGATAATGAGTCCATAGACATAGGGAAAAGACGGGTTGTAAGGGAAAATTGTAACACCCCACTGTCCTATCATTGTCACCACTCCCATCATCTTGTACTTGCCCTTTCCAACAGGTATCGGTTGACCTCATTACCAACCTACCCCTATCCAACAATTATGATTCTATCATGGTCATGGTCAACCATGGCCATACAAAGGAGGTAATTCTCATACCTTGCCACAAGACCATTGATACCGCAGAAGTCACCTAACTTTTCTTCACAAACATATTCAGACACTATGGATTACATACATGATCACTGTATCTCTGATAGGGGATCACAATTCACATTGGCCCTCGCTCAAAAACTTGCCAGACTCCTGAAATACGACCTAAAACTCTCGTCCGCATACCACCCTCAAATTGATGGAGAAACTGAACGAGTAAACCAAGAACTTGAAACCAAGAATTTGAAACCTACTTGTGCATATTCTATGACGGACACCCTGAACAATGGGCGGAACTACTCCCCATGGCAGAATTCTCCCACAATTCCGCAGTACACTCCTCTACCCTAAAATCCCCCTTCTCCCTTATTTTAGGATATTAACCCCACTCCTATCCTCCAATTGGAAAGATGTTCCTCCCCGCTCTGGAAACACGATTGTCTGAATTAGAGGAAGCCCAACAGGAAGCCCTTGCTGTGCATGAAAAGACCCAACAGATCATGAAGGAACGAACTTCCTCTAAGTTCTGTCCCTGGGAGACAAAGAATGGCTGGAGGGAAGAAACCTTTGACTGCAGTACCTATCCAGGAAGCTATCCCCCAAACAAAAAGGACCATTTGAAATCACACAGGTCATCTCCCCTATATCATATCATCTTAAACTGCCACCAACCTGGAAGATACATAATGTCTTCCACGTCTCCCTCCTATCTCCTTACTGAGAGACTGCAGAACACGGCCCCAACTTCTTGGATCCACCGCCCGAGCTAATCGGTGGAGAAGAAGAATATGAAATAGACAAAATCCTCTCACACAGAGGAACACAAGGACGAAGGCAATACCTAGTATCCTGGAAAGGATACTCCATAGCAGAGGACACCTGGGAACCAGAGGGAAACCTCAAACATGCACAAACCCTCCTGGACAAATATAAGTCCTCTCACCCAAAGGACTTCCCCCAGTAAATGCTGTGCAAAAGAAACTTCAAATTCCCACCTGGCCTACCCTTCTACAAGTTCTTCTTTCTCTATCGCAACGATCTCCTACCATCTCACTCCCTCGAACACCATGTAATAGGAAGTACAACAACTGTCCCTGGCACTATAAATCATGACCCAGCAAACCCCCTCCTTGCTTATCCATCACAACTGCATAATGGCCAGAGGGACCTATGAATCCCTCATGGTACAGAAAAACCACCTCAAGTTACCCTACCCCTATTACATTTGCTCCAATCACCTCCCTGCTTGCCTGCAAAAAATCCTCTTTGCCTCCATCTTAACCACCCCAGCTCTCTCCTTGCGCATGGAGCTAGACCTGCACTACAATTATGATAGAAAAACCAAAGATCTGTGCACCATTTTCCAAACTTACCAAGTCATCCATCTCGCCGCCCACCAACTTGTTCCCCATGACTCCCCAGAGCAGTTCATGTCTGCCATGCAAACAGGAGTAGACGAGGCTTGCTCCCTCATCCTCGACCTCCTCTATGAGGAAGAATTCAGACATCTAGTAGACTGCATCGACAAGAACCTGCTCTGACCCATTGTGGAGCCATTTTTCAACATCATGAGTGTCCACAAGTACAGGACTTATGTAGGGGACGCTCCATGCACCATACCATTTGACCCCCACCTTGACACTCCTGTAACCATTGAAAGGACTCCCTCTCCTGTTCTCCAAATTCCACCCCCATGCTCCCCAGAAAGAATGTACTTTCCTACCCCACTATCCATCCCTGAGTCACCAAAGATCGACACCCATGCTCCCACTCCCTCCAACTTTTTGGAAGACTCTCCAGTTGCCACCCATTCACCTACCCCTGCCCCTGAGGACATGCAACGAGGAGCTCTTACTCGCCATGAGAGCCTGTTACCTGCGAGACTCCCACAAGCAACCCTAAACACATTAGGGGATACCCTTTGCCCATTACTCCATTCCTTTCGAGGAACCAGATCAGCATCCTTGGATGGAGCAAGCACTTTTCGAGACCCAATTAATGTCGACACCTCCAACATCCAAGCATGCCCACCAAAGAAACACCTTCGCTATCACCAATGTGGAAAGGCGGATCATATCCAGATCTACTGCAGGAAGTACATCTGCCCCTGGTGCCACAAATGCACCCCAGGGCATGTCCAGGCCAAATGTCATCAACAACAATGTGGAGAGTGCAATGAGTATGAACATGTTTGTGCCCATTGCCCAGTTTATAATGGGCTTGACTGTGATGATAGCTTTCTCGATGGGGACATTGATTTCACCAACTACGAGATCAATGAGAAAGATATCGACTATAGGATTATGCAGTACATAGTTAGTATAAGTAGCTATCCACCCTAGCCTGTATTCCTCAGCTAGTTCTATGCAATCCAGCATTGTTACTTAGCACCTCCACAAATCCCAAGTGTGCACATTGGGTAGTGAGACTTCTATTGCTTTGCCCACAACAAGTCTTCATACTACTTCGAGTGTATGCTGTGCTACGTTCTGATGCCCAGCATTAACACTTCCCTTTGTTCTTCTTCAGTATGAAAGTTGGTATCAAGGTCAAGTTCCTCCTCAAGGTCAGTGAAGGGAGGGTCAGATTTGGGCTCAGAAGTGGCTTCCTGAGCTGGAGTTCAATGGTGACCCCAACAAGGGTCTGGTGAGGGACGATGGTGGGAAATGATGATGAAAGGCTTACTATGATGATAGCTTGTTTAGAGCACGCTTGACCTTTTGTTATGCTCAACTCGGCTAGAGGCAATCGTAGACCTGGTCAGTTCAAAGGTTCTATCTAGGACGAATGTTCGTCATAGATGGTTCAAGGGTTCAAAGGTTCTTCCAATGATAAGATGATTATTGGTGATTTCAAGGGTTTCGAGAAAGCGTCCACTCAGAGTAGGATGAGGACTACAAGGAGGACAAGGGATCAGAGGGATCAGAGACAATGTAAGGTATGATGCTATTCCAGGTAGGTCAAGTGTGAGGTACATCATTGGTATCGTAGAGTTTATATAGGGAAAGAAAGAGGGAATTACTAAGCAATAGAATGTGAAGGAATTCCAGAGAATATTTAGTAATACACAGCAAGTAAAATGAAAGAGGAAATAATGATGTCAAGCAGGCTATACAGCAAGACACATGTCCAATGAGAATATACAAAAAGGTAATTGGGATGACAAGGCGTCCAATAGGAACACATAGGCAAGTAAGCAAAATGACAAAAGGGAAAAACAATAGGGATGAATTGTAACAATCTCTGACTACTCCACCATCACCTGTCCACTCATCAATTTCACCAAGAAAAATCTCATTTGGAATTGGACCTCCTCATGCCAACAAAGCTTTGACAAACTCAAAGGACTCTTCATGTCAAAACTCGTTCTCCATCTCCCTGACCTCTTTTCCACCTTCACCATTGCCACTGATGCCTCAAAATTCACTTTAAGTGCTATCCTCCTCCAAACCAATTTTAATGGAGATTGGTATCCTTGTTCCTACCTATCACAGTCATTCTCCCCTGCTGAATGAAACTACAACATTTATGACAGAGAACTCCTCACTGTCATCTGCGCTCTGAAATCCTGGCGACATTATCTTCATGACTCTCCCTTCCCAGTCCAGGTCTTCACTGACCACAAAAACTTGACCTACTTCCACCAACCACAAGCTTTGAACCATCAGCAAGCCCGATGGCTTCTTGACTTAGCCAACTTTGACCTCAAAATGATCCATGTCCCAGGAAAACTACTCATCAGCCCTGATGCCCTCTTCCACCGTCCAGATCTCATCCCAAACTTTTTCTCTGAGAATGATGATATGACTCTCCTTCCCCCCTCACTCTTTGTTAAACTCATTGATACCACCCTCTCTGAATGCGTCAAGTCTTCCTCCACCTCTGACCCCTTTGTGATCCAAGCCCTCCAATCTATGGATAGTGAAATTCCCCCCACTTTCTGCTCCCATCTTTCTGATTGGCAATTAACCAATGGCATCCTCACTTACAAAGGACACATCTATATCCTCAGCGATGACACCCTTTGTCGCTCCATCCTCATCCAATGCCACAATCATGAATCTGCTGGTCATCCTAGTTTTCTCAAAACCTGGCAACTTGTCTCTGCTGAATTCTGGTGGCTGGGACTTGCCTCCTACTGTATGTCTGCAAATATGTCAAGGGTTGTGCCATTTGTCAACAAAATAAGGCCAACATCCATCCTACCTGTCCACCTCTCCTTCCCATCAAGTCTTCCACATCCTGCCCCTTCCAGCAAGTCTCCTGCGATCTGATCATTGACCTACCCCCCTCTGCCAGCTTCAATTCTTTTTTGGTCATGGTTGACCATGGACTTACTAAGAGGGTAATTCTCTGCCCCACTAAGACAACTGTCACCACTGAGAGCATTGCTGCTCCCTTTGTCCACAAAGTCTACAAACAATTCAGTCTGTATGACAAAATCATCTCCAATCATGGTCCCCAATTTGCCTCCTCCTTCGCAAAAGAGCTTGGAAAACTCCTTGGTTATGATCTTTCCCTATCCACATCCTATCACCCACAGTCCAACAGAGAAACCAAACAAGTAAACCAAGAAGTTGAAATATATCTCCACATTTTCTGCAGAAATAACCCCACCTCATGGTTTGACTCTATTTCTCATGCCAAATTTGGCCATAATCACTGCCCTCACTCCGTTATCCAACAATCCCTGTTTTACCTAATGATGGGATATGAACCTCATGCCCTCCCCACTGTCCTTCCTGAAATCACTCTCCCTGCTGTTGAAGGACAACTGAAAACTCTCACTGCCACTTGAAATGAAGCCCTTGTAGCCCACAAACTTGCTCAACAAGTTATTGTTAAGAGATTCGTGTCTCTGTTGTGACTCTAGTAAGTAGTAACTAGAGAAACAACTCGTACGAAGGTTCGATATGTAGTGTGATTAAGTAATTGGTGGCTGTACAACCGCACACCATTTGCTCAGAAGGCAAAATATCTAACACTCCCCCTCAAACAGAAGTGGGGTTATAGTAGAAAGAAAAGAAAGGTAAAATAAAAATACCTAAATATACATCAATGGCAGAGGTTTTTAATGAACTAAATGAGTCCGTGATGTGCAGATGTGTCTGTGAATGAGTCGTCGTGCTGTGCTGCAGTGATTACCTGATAAGGAAATTTGCGGTGCATCTCGCAAAGTCTGCACGCAGCCGACTCCTGTACTGTCGTGCTCGTGTATTGCAATTTCAGATCGATCATCCTGCATCTCCATTGGGTATACGACATGTATGGCATTTCCGATCAGCCAGATATGGCCGTGATGTGGCCGTTCAATCTGGTACGTTGATCTGCTCCTGTTGGCTGCTCTAGCATTCGTCTTGAGCTTTCCTCAATGACGCGGTGGGTTTGACTGTCTTATGGGATGTCTAGGACGCTTGCTTGGTGCTGTGGATGGCCTAGGTATATTTCTTGTGTGGTATCCATAACGTTCGCGCTGATGTGTCTTATTACCAGCTAGCAGCCTTGTCTCAACTCGTGTCAACTCGTGATGTGTGTTGCTCGCTTTGTCATCCATCTGACACTGTCCCTTGTTGTCGCCATCGCCATCTGCATCGTTTCAGTGCGTTCCTTTGACTTGAACGTCTCCTGATCTGACTTGTTCGCCAAGTTGGCGTTTTGGCTCTCCATCTCGATTTTGCGAGTTTGTCTCATCGACGCAATTGTCCCTTTCACATTCTGGGTACTTCGGCATGCTGTGGTAGTCGCCTAATAGGTGCAATTCATCCGGAGTTGCACCAGGTGGATTTCTATGACCTCTTTGCTCCAAGCGTTCTGCAACATGTTCAGACATGTTCTGTAGGTCTTTTGGACGATTCCTGGGGTCTTCGTCGAGGCTAGATGCATCTGACATTGCTATATTGCTTGTGGTGTGACCAGCTTTGAAGCTCATATACATGTTCCACTTCTCCTCGAGCTCGAAGCTCGGGGACTCGTTTCATTGTTGTACGAACTCGTCAGGTGGATCAGGAGGTGTTGGTGGTCGTGGGGATGTCTGAGGTACGTTGTCGCCGTCTGTCGAGGTGAGCTGACCGTTTTCTTCGATTAGCATCGTCGATTGCTTGCGTGTTGTCACGCTATCGCTCTCCCCTGTGATCGACTTTGTTGGACAAGATCCACCACTCTCCCACTCAATCTCTGCGTCCTCGCACATTCCTCTGACTACTTCGTCAATATTCATGTTAGTGCGTTTATGCATGACGTTCCTGTGGGGTTCTGAGTTGATATCAGTCTCACCACTGGGGTTTGGCTCAACCTCTATGCGTGCACTTTCCTCAACATGATCCAGAGGTTTGTTGGACTTCTCTGGATGACGTTCCTCGCCATTGTCCTTGTTTGTCACATCTGCACACACTCTCTGTGCCTTGGCGTCCATCTCGACCTGACCTGTGTCCTCACCTGTTCTTGTGCATTCAGTTGCATCATCAGGGGGCTCTGTGGGTACGTCTGGATGATGCTCATCATTGTTTGTCGTGTCCCCAGTGTCCTCTGATGCTCCTGGGTCGCTTTCCTCAGTGATTGCCATCGACAGCCCATTCACATCAGCTACGTGCCCTCCTGGGTCGTGTGCAGTACCGAGTTGGCTGCGTATGTACTTGTCTTCGTCGGGATCATTGGTCGTCCATTGACCGTCTCGCTCCCCCACGAGCAACATGCTGACGTCATTGGGTAAGTCCATAGACTTGTCTCGCGATGCGCTCCATGCGCTCGTGCCATCAATCAGGGGTGGCTGTCGAGCTACGCTTGCCACTCTTTGCATTCGGTGGGTCTTTACATCGTGCATTTGACTCCGTTCGTGGTTGCTGATGTTGCAGGTCTCCAGAGGTGGGTGTATGTGGTCGACCACAGTGTCACCACGTTCTCGGCCGTTTATAGCGGCGGGACCCTTGATGGTAGCATCCATTGCTCCATTCATTCGCCCGCTCACCCCAGCCTTCTTGCCATCCTCTCTACCTGTCATCTTGGTTTCTTCGACCTTGCCAGTTCGTTTCTCGCCCGCTTTCTCCTCAAGCAGCTCATCCGGTAGGTCTCGCGACCTGTTTGCTGGTTCTGCTGGCTCAGTGCATGTTGCGTTCGAGTTGGTGGTGTCAATGGTCTTGTTGTTGACTCGCTGATGTGCCATATGGGGTTCCTGGGGCTTGGGTAATGTGCATCGGACCTCTATCAAGTCCTCGCTGTCATCCCAGCTGGCATTCTCAGCCATGCTGCCCTTCCCTTTCTTTGGCTTGACCTGTTCAAGGCATTCCGTGTCGCATTCATGTCGGCGACATCTCCTGTTAGGTTTCTCGTTAGCCGGTGACTTTTCCGACCATAATATTGCTTTTATAGCTTGTGTGGCTGCGCATAAATTTCCCGCTCAGTCATCATCTCGAATCTGTCTTCGAGTCATGTGAATAATTCGTGAGCAGTTTTCGATGCGAAGAATTGCATATAGAGTTCATTGGGGATGGTCGTCATGATGAGGATTTGCGCTTGGGCATTATACATGTCCCAGTCCGAGTCGTCATCATCTGCAGGTGGCTTTTCAGTGCCATTTAGGTAACCTGCTAGTCCTGCGTGCTTCGCTGTGTGAAGTAACTTATCGCGGTAGTCTGACCAATTTCCTCCGTCGAGTGCGAGGTCCAGTATTCCCAAGTATGGCATTTTCTTCTCAAAGTGAGTTACTAAGCACAGGCAGGGCTCATAACCTGTTAAGAGATTCATGTCTCTGTTGTGACTCTAGTAAGTAGTAACTAGAGAAACAACTCGTACGAAGATTCGATATGTAGTGTGATTAAGTAATTGGTGGCTGTACAACCGCACACCATTTGCTCAGAAGACAAAATATCTAACAGTTATGGCCTCTCAAACCAGGAAAATGTTCTCCCCTTTCCAAAAGGAGACAAAGTTTGGCTAGAAGCATGGAACTTGAAATGCTCTATCGCCAACCCAATGTTCATACCAAAGTGAGAAGGACCCTTTACCATTGTCAAGGTCCTATCTCTGATCACCTATCAATTATGTTTACCCCAAATGTGGAAAATTCACCCCATATTCCATGCCTCCCTCTTATCACCCTATCATGAAAATGACGTACACAGCCCAAACTTCCCAGTGCCACCACCTGACCTTATCGCTGGAGAAGAAGAATATGAAATTGAGAAGATTCCACATCACAGGGGAACTCCATCCCATTGGTCCTTCCTGATCTGATGGAAGGGATACACAGCCAAGGATGACTCATGGGTTCCTGAGCATGACTTAAAACATGCAAAGTCCACCCATCTCAATTATAAAAACCACCATCCCTCCATTTTCCAGAAGAATGCTCTGTAAAAGAAACTTTGAATTCCAACCCAGTCTCTCTTTCTACAAGTTCTTCTTCCTCTATCGCAATGATCTCCCACCATCTTACCCCTTTGAACATCAATATTTCTGCAATCAAAAATACAGTAATTGTCCCTGGCACTATGAATTGTGATTCCTCACCTTAACCTGCTGACTAACACCATGCCTAATATCTACCATCACACCAATACCATCCCTGTTGTCTCTACCTCTATCACTGTCTCAACTCCAAATCCTGTCCCCCTTTCAGATAGATTGTTGTCTTGTCCCTCTTCTCCTACTGCTACTGAATCCTGGCCAGCCAACTCTTGGAGTTCCAACTCTGAGAATACACCACCTCTTCCTGCATCAATCCTGTCCAATCAGCAGATCTCCCTACCACTGCCTTTTGAATGCAAGATGTTCCCACTGCCTTCTCCCTCAGTCTCATGTCCAGGCAGTTAACCAACCCATGCATGACTCTCTACTTTGGAAGCCATTTTGATATGGAATCCCCCTTGTGGAACCTTCAATGTGCATTCCTTCAGAATCACTTCTCCTCTGGTTCCGAACCAAGATCTATCGGAACCACGCTACACCTTACCTCACTATTCCACTCCACACGGAACCACATGGAACCACATGGAACCATGCTTATCCCTTCACCCCCGACTGGAACCACATGGAACCACATATGACACTTGTCACCTCCTCTTGTTAACATTTGTTCTGCCTCAGAACCACAAAGGACCTTCCCCTTCCCTCGGCAATACCTTCCTAACGCATTGCCTCGACTACACAGCACATATTGCTTTACGCAG
>JBBPLF010000829.1:0-14995 GCA_038089615.1 Aureoboletus auriporus
GAAGCCATGCCAGGTGGCAAAGGTGAAGTGTGGTGCGGAGGTCGTCTTGGAGGAGAGCATGGAGAAGCCAAAGAAGAGGAAGAGGAAGACGATGACGAAAGCAGAAAGGTCAAAGGAGGCAGGGACCAGCGGGTCCAAGACAGAGGAACGGGGTTTTGACACCCTGATGGAGGTCATCAAAAGCCTGATGAAATGCCTAGATAGGCTGAACATGCTTATAGCACAACTTGTGAAGCTGAAGGTGGAAGAGGTATATGGAGGGGCTTCAGAGTCGGAGTCAGAGTCGGAGGGCGAGTCAGAGGGTGACAAGGAGATGGGTGAGGGCGAGATTTCGGAGTTGGAGAAGGAGAGGTCGGAGGCTGTGGCAGAGCAATACAAGGATGATGTGGAATTTGTGAGGCAGGCTGGGGTTGTAGAGTAGTATAAAATATATGCCTTTGTTGAACAATAAAAGTGTTCGTGAAAAAATCAGGAGTTGTGAGGTCTGGGCTTCTCCGGATAATGAAGGTGAAAATCTTGCACAGGCTTGGAGGCATGTCCAAGTTCCGTGGCGAATAACCAAGATGTTTCTTCGTTAGTGCCTTCATAACTGGACCATCGGACTAGGTAAAGGAGTTTGCAGGACTTGCGTTGACAGTCTAATTTGGAGTCGAGTATCTCAGAGATCTCGTACTCCAGTTCACCATCTACTTCAACTGCCAGAGATGGGGGTTGAGTCCAATTTGGAATGATGTTGGGTATGAAGGGTTCTAGTTGAGAGACGTGGAGGACGGGGTGTATGGATTTCATGGAATCGGGAGATGAAGTGTAAAGGGGTGACTTCAGGCTTGAATGATGATGTCATATGAACTCAAGTGCTTTTACGAATACCTGATCACTGACTTTGAAGTCCATTGCCAGAGTCCACTTAGCATCTGCAGGGCCTTGGTATCGCTCTTGCACATGAGCCATTTCTTTACGGAGGAATTGATGGAGGGATTAGAGGTTGACAGTATTTGTGTGCTCGAGTGGAGGTATATCTGGAGGATGGAGGGAGTGGCTCGGAGGACTGGAGTTGCAAGGTAGGTCGCTCGGGGGGACGAAGAGAGCTGCTTTTGAGTGAATACTGGATGGAAGTTGTGAGGGTTGATGCAAGTGTAGTCCTTATCCCCCTCTTTGGGATAGAGGGACAGAGGGACAGAGGAATGAAGGGATGAAGAGACAGAGGGACAGAGGGATAGAGGGATAGAGAGATGGAGGGATGGGGGGGACAAAGGGATGGAGGGATGGAGGGACAGAGGGACAGAGGGGCGAAGGGACGAAGGGACAGAGTAAGTCGAAAGAGTGTTATTTGACAAAGGAGGTATCCATAATCGGAGGAACCAGAATCTATGAGGGGTGGGGGTGTCATGAAAAGAGTGAAACAGAGGGCATAAGGATATTCGGATCTGAGAGAGTGGACGCGTTGAGCTTGTGTGCACAAGGGGGATCAATGCGACCTCCTTCCTGCATGGAGTCAGGGAGGTTACAGACTATTCCTTTGTCTCCGAGGAGACCTCCAGAGAAGCTTGGAGTAGGAGGGTCGTCATTAACTAGAATGTGGGAGGTAGCCCCACGCCAACCTGAGTGGTGACTGGCAGACTCGCCATCTCCACCTCTGAGCTGGGCAGACACCATCCGCACTCCGGGAGTTGAGGATTCTAGCAAGTGGTAGTTGAATATACTGTTAGAACTATACGGATGGACGTAACTTCAGCGAAGTCTGGAGTGGGGTCTCGGCGGGACTTGGCTTCAGCGTATGTGCTGCGCCCTTACTGAACCTGGGGGTCCCGAATTTGTTCAGAGGTCAGAGGTCGGAGGTCACGAGAACCACCGGGGTTCAAGTGTAATGGAGGATGAGACGAAGAGGGAGGTTGGACAGAGACCGGAGGGTCAGAGCAAGGAAGGGAAGGTAGTTCAATTCGAAGTTCAATTCAGTGTTCAACTCGATATTCAACTGTGGTTACAAAGAGTGTATGGAGGGGTTTATATACAGAGGGCGGAAGGGTCTAAGATACAGAGTCACATAAATATCTCAGAGGTAGGTATGGAGCAAGAATGTATAAGGGTTGGAATGTCAGACAGAGAATGGAGGTGTAAGTATGGAATGACAGACGGAGAATGGAACAGGGAAAAGTGACAGTCAGAGAAATAAGGGACGAGTGACAGAAGTAAAATGGAGTATGTACGAGATGACATTGGAAGAGTATAGAAGTATAAATGAAAGGGTCCGGAGAACAGAGATACCTGAGTGTGTAAGATTGCGCCAGAGTTGTCGCAGGATATCTGGAGTTGTGTCACAGTGACCGGAGTTGGACTTGGATGAAATCTGGGATATGACAGCCTGACAGCAGTGCATGCAGTGCACTGCCAAACACTGTGGAAATTTCGCTTAGCTTTGGTGGAGTTATAAATAGTACATACTCTTGGCTATAACATTGCCCCTTAGGTTATGTGATTTGGTTCACACACTGTGGAGATATCATTATTACAAGCCAACAATGTCATGGAAAGGATTTCCAAGCTTTTGAATTTCTAGGGTATTTGTCATATCCCGGTTTTCCTCCAGTCCAACTCCGGTCACTATGACACAACTCTGGTTATCCTGCGACAACTCCGGCGTATTCTTGCACACTTTGGTATCTCCGTTCTCCGGACTTCCTTTTATACTTTTATATTCTTCCCTCGTCACACTTTTGTCATTTGTTCCCTGTCTCCGTCTGTCACCCTACTTACATCTCCTGTCTCCATCTGTCACCCTACTTACATTTCCATTCTCCGTTTCTCACCCTGAAACACTTCCGTCCTCCGTATATAAACCCCTCTGTACTGTAGTTGTAACTTCAGTCGAATATCGAATCGAATAACCTTCCTCTCCTCGCTCTGACCTCCCGGTCTCCGTCTGAACTCCATCATCGTCTCCCCCCTTCACTACACTTGAACCTCTGATGGTTCTCGTGACCTCTGACCTCTGACCTCCGACCTCCGATCCTCCGACAAATCCGGGACCTCCGGGTTCAGTAAGGGCGCAGCACATATGCTGAAGCCAAGTCCCGCCGAGACTCCACTCCGGACTTCACCGGAGTTACGTCCGTTCCTATAGTTCTAACAGTATTAGTACTTGGTATATCCCCCTTTTGCCTTCAGCACTGCCTGAATCCTTTTAGGCATATTTTCAATCAGTTTTTGGCACTCCTCCACTGGCATCTTCTCCCACTCTACTTGAACTCTGTCCCACAATTCCAAAATTCCTTTAAGAAAGTCTTCATGCTCTGTAAGCCTCCTTTTGAGGCATCCCCATAGATGCTCAATAGGATTCAGGTCAAGAGACTGTGTAGGCTAAACCATAGTCTCAAACTCTTGCTCTTCTAGCCACTTCTTCATCTTTTTACAAGTATGCTTGGGATCATTGTTTTGCTGCAAGATGATATTAGGAGGATTGAGCACATAATGCTCTAGGGTTTGTTGCAGCTTGTCCTTCAAAATTTGAAGGTAGAGATCCCCATCCATCCTACCATCAATCTTGGTAGCAAAGCCAAGTCATACAGCCCCACATTATCAAAGAACCCCCTTCAAATTTGAGGGTTCTTTGTATTAGCCTATTATTAAGCCCTTTACCTGCCCTTTTCCATGCCTATTTGTGCCCATCTGATCCTAAATGATTGATTTTGGTCTTATCTGACCATATTACCTTCTTCTAGTCCTCTAGGGTCCAATTCTTGTGAGCTTCTGCATAGTCCAAGCAAGCCTTGCAATGTTTAGCAGAGAGAAGAGGGCATTTGGACTTGACCACAGCCTTCATACCAGATTTTTTCAAGTGAAAACAAACTGTACTGGCAGATAGAGGTTGATTGGTGATGTTGGTGAGAGCTTTGGTCACTTGGACTGCATTTTCAGCTCTACCAAAGGTAATGAGATATTGGGCATAATGGATATTGGCAGGAGAAAGCTTAAATGGTTGACCTCCAACAGCTTTGGAAAGGGTAGAACACTTCTTGGAATGAAGTTTGGATATGGCAAAAGGGCTGACACCAGTTTACTTGGCAATGGCTTCAACAGAATGGCCAGCATCAAGCAGGAAAAGGATGGTGGCTTATTGAGTAAAAGAAAGAGATTTAACCATGGTGGTAGGTAAAAATCAACAGGTGTGTGAACTTTTTTAAACTCAGACATACTGTTTACATGTATATCTTTGTTTGTACCAACAAAAAATTGCAGATATCCAACAATTTGACTAAGATCCTAGTCATTAGTTCAAAAGCTCGAAAACCCTTTCCATGACATTGCTGGCTTGTAATAATGATATCTCCACAGTGTGTGAACCAAATCACATGACCTAAGGGGCAATGTTATAGCCAAGAGTATGTACTATTTATAACTCCACCAAAGCTAAGCGACATTCCCACAGTGTTTGGCAGTGCACTGCATGCACTGCTGTCAGGCCCAACATGGAAAGGGTTTCTGAGCTCACTCTATGGTGTTGGGAATGGCAAAGGGTGGTTTCGGGGTCATGCTTCCAGTCTAGGGGCAATGGAAGCATCCTTGATGGTTTATACTCACACCAAGGAGTGTTGGTGGTTGCATTATGTGGTTTTGAGACTGTACCTCCAACTCATGGACATTAAAAATGTCCTTAGTGGTTTATACTCATGCTGAGGAGTGTTCTTTGTGGTCTTGTGGGTGGCTTCAAGATTGTACCTCCAACTCAAGGGGAATTGGGATGTTCTTGGTAGTTTATTCTCTTACCGAGGAGGGGCATTCATTGGGGATCTGGAATAGGGGAATAGATGGGTATAGTTGTTATCACCTCCAATCTATGCTTTTGGGGCCTTTTCATCTCTTGCTCTGGAGCCTGAATATTTTAACCTTGTATCCAGGAGGTAGGTGGCAATTAAGAGGGCAGTGTCCTACTACAGTGGGGGCAATAAGCAGGGGTAAATGAAGAGGAGCAGGAGTGATGGTTCCTGCTGTGGGAGGCAGTACTGATTCGATGCTGGTGGCAAGGGATGGGAAGGTGATGTCTTTTCATGGTTCTAGGAAAGATGCAGTTCTTC
Organism: Aureoboletus auriporus; assembly: GCA_038089615.1. Lineage (NCBI taxonomy): Eukaryota > Fungi > Basidiomycota > Agaricomycetes > Boletales > Boletaceae > Aureoboletus > Aureoboletus auriporus. Next base: position 5,073 of record JBBPLF010000829.1, read on the forward strand.
CTCATGCCAGAGGGTGTCACAGGAAAAGGTGACAGTCTTGTTGTGGCAGATGGTGACAATGGAAGGGGACAGTTTATACTCTTTGTCTAGGAGGGTAAGTAGTTTAGCCTCATACTTGGGAGGTATTGGCAGTGGTCGGGGGAGTGTCATGCTGCAGTGGCAATGGAACAGGAGAATGGGTGCATCTTGTTCTCTTTAGAAGAATGGGGTGTGTCATCCAAAACTGTGGATGGTGGAGTTTCAGTTTAACTTCTTGCTGGAGGTGGGTCTCGTCATGTCATGCGGCAATGATGGAGAGAGATGGGCATTTCTCCCTTGATTTGCTTCTGGGTCTTGGTATGTCTGAGAGGCCTGTGTTGCTACTGGCAACAGGGGTGGGATCTGCGTGTTCCAGCACCAAAAGGCGCAGGGTTGTCAAGGTCATTCTTGTAGTGATGGTGGGTTGTGTGGCAATGACCATATGTTGGGGGTATAGACCAGAGTTGGATAACAGTGGTCAGAAAACAGGGGACAAGCCAGTTCTTTTGTTAGATTCATTGATTTGGCAAGGAATATTGTCCAAACAAATCTACAAGGCTAACACTAAGGATGTAGGACATACCATCCATGCACCTGGCAAGAGCACTTGTATGTGACTCTGACGTTGATGTAATGAGAACCTCAAAGCTTAGTTGCACACAAGGACTCTGGGAGACCAGACATTGCATAGGATAGTACTAGAGGAGAAAGTACATCCAAGGGCATAGCACTGGTTGGGGAAATGCCAGTGGAAGGGTGGGACTACTTATACTAGGGCTGGGTGCTGCATAAGTGTTAGAAATATACGGACGGACGTAACTCCGGCGAAGTCCAGAGCGGAGTCTCGGTGGGACTTGGCTTCAGTGTATGTGCTGCACCCTTGCTGAACCCAGAGGTCCCGAATTTGTCAGAGGTTGGAGATCAGAGGTCACAAGAACCGTTAAGCTCAAGTGTAACGAAGGGGAAAACAGAGATGGAGATCAGATGGAGACCAGGAGGTCGGAGCGAGGAGAGGAAGGTGGTTATTCAATTTGGTGTTCAATTTGATATTCAACTGAGGTTACAAAGAGAGTACAGAGGGGTTTATATACAGAGGGTGGAAGGGTCTAAGGTACGGAGCAAGAATGTATAAGGGTCGGAATGTCAAATGGAGAATGGAGGTGTAAGTACGGAATGACAGATGGAGAATGGAACAGGGAAAAGTGACAGTCAGGGAAACTAGAGACGAGTAACAAATGTAGAATGGAAGGTATGTACGAGATGACAATGGAAGAATGTAATAGTATAATGAAAGGGTCCGGAAAATGGAGATACCTGAGTGTGTGAGATTGTGCTGGAGTTGTTGCAGGATATCTGGAGTTGTGCCACAGTGGCCAGAGTTGGACTTGGATGAAATCCGGGATATGACAATAAGGCAGTAACTGCAGTATATGCTGTGTAAGGCAATGATGGACTATGTGAATAAAGTACTTGATAAGGTAATTCAAGTCATTGGGATATGATTCAACTTGATACAACAAGTCATAAACACAACACAAACAAAAGGACTTACCAGCGATGGAACCCAAATGCGAATGTGGAACACGGACTATGTGGATTTTGTTTGGATCATTGCAAGAGAGTGCGAGAGAGTGCGGAAATGACTTTAGACAGCCATGGTAGAAGGTGAAAATGTTAGGAAGGGGATAAGGATAAGGATGGAGAATGACCCAGGTGGCGATTAGACGATATGTGAGAGTAGAGACTTATGGCTCTCTACAATGGGCAATATGTGCTGTGCAAGGCAGTGGCAGGCAGTGCATGCTGCATAAGGCAGTGGTGGGCAGTGTGGTATTCTTAGGAAATATGAGGCAATGCATCAAAGGGGCATTACCGAGGAGAGAGGAATGGTCCTTGTAGCTCCAAGGTGGAACGGAGTGAAAGAGAGAAAATGTCAAGTGTCAAATGTGGTTCTGAAGGTTCCGAGTGGTTCCCATGGTTCCAGACAAAGGTGAAGTCTATAGTAGTGGTTCCTTGTGATTCCAGTGTAGTTCCAGTCAAAGGTAAGGTAAGAATGTCTATAGGGATGCAAATGTTAAGTAAAAGTGGAAAATGAATTGTCTGGGCAGCATCAGTGTTAATCGTGACACATTGTGGTAGGTCACCTGTTGCACCATCCTTGCCCTTATCATCATTGTGGTGTGTGGTGGGTTAGCCACAGCACTATCTTTACCCTCCATCATTGTCTTGGTAGGTGGTCCATTGTGCCATTCTCACCCTCATTCCCATTGTTGTCACTGTGGTGGCAGGTGCACAATCATATACTCCTCACTTTTGCCCTTATTGTGTTGTTGTGGGTGCAATGATGTGCTGTCCTTGCAGCCACCCTCATCATCATCATTGTGGGTGCACTATTGCACTATCCTTGTCTTTATAGCTGTTATCCCCATTGTTGTCACTACAGTGGCGGATGCACAGTTGCATGCTCCTTGCCCTTGTTGTCATTGTGGTGGGTGCACTATTGTGCTATCCTCACCCTTGTTGTGGTATGGTGGGTGGGTCATAGTACATAGGTGGGCTATTGGGCCACCCTCAGCTTCATCCCTGTCATCATTGCTGTGGTAGTGGGTGCACAGTTGTGCAGCCCTCATCTTTGCCATTGTTGTAATGTGATGAATGGGCTGTGGGACTGTTGTCACCCTCAGTCATTGTGGGTTCTGCCTGCATAGCTCTCAGCATCATCATTATGGTGGATGCATTGCCAAGGTGGTGGTCGGGCAATGAAGGGCTGCTCAAAGAGGTGACACATCCTTTGAACATAAAATTTTCTATGCCTAAACAATGACAAGCAAGATCATGTGACCACAATCATATCACAACATCTAAGTCCAACAACAACCACAGCAGCAATTGTGGTCATGGATCCATCCATTGCCATTCCCATTGCAGCACCACCATAATGGCCCATTTGCCACCACAATGACAATGACAACAACAGCACAATGGCCCCCTTTACAATGATGACAGGGCAAGGATGGTACAACAACCCACCCACCCCTTGACAACCAATGATTTGGGTGAGGATGGTGCAATGGCCTATCTGCCACCACCACAATGACAACAACAATCACAAGGGTGAGGATAGCACAATGGCCCACCCACCACCTTGATGACAGGGCAAGGATGGTGCAATGGCCATAATGATGCTGACAATGACAAGGTGAGGATGGCACAATGGCTGTCCAGCATAACCACAATCATAAGGGTGAGAACAGGTCAATGGCCCCCATCATGACAATGACAAAGGTGAGGGGAGTGCAACAGCCCATCTGCCACCACTGTGATGACAATGATGACAAGGGTGAGGATGGGTCAATGGCTCACCCACTACCTCAGCAGTGCAGCAGCCTCCTACCATGATGATGATGAGGGTAAGGACAGTCCAATGGTCCATCCACCACCACAATGATGATGACAAGGCAAGGATGGTGCAATGTTATAGTTTTCCCCTATGACCTGTCTTTTCCCTATGTTTATGGACTAATTGTCTCTCCTTGTGTTTTGCTAGATACTTGTTGTTATCTCCTCTTTAATAACTTCACCTTCTACCAAAACTGCCCAGAACCACATTTAGTATCTTCATTTTTGAATGGAACCACATGGAACCACTAGGAACCATGTGGAACCATATTTGCACTAGTTCCCTCCCATTATCCAAGCTTCAGAATCACAAAGGACTATGTTTCTCTCCTTGGCATTGCCTTTCTGATGCAATGCCTCATATCCCCTAACTACCATCTCATGGCTATCTTGCTGTGCTCTCTGCCTTATGCAGTACACAGTAACACTGCAGTTACTGTGCACATAGGATTGTGCAGCACTTACTATCTCCCCAGCTAGTTCTATGCAATCCAGCATTGTTACTTAGCACATCCACAAGCCCCAAGTGTGCACCTTGGGTAGTGAGACACTCTATTGCTTCACCCACAACAAGTTTTCATATTACTTCAAGTATACACTGTGCTACATTCTGATGCCCAGTGTTAACATGCAACAGCTCTTAAAGCTTAACTAGTAGTAATTTGTGATTATTGTAGCATTAAATTCTACAAGTCTATAGTAGGCTACAAAAATTCCCATGCATTACTGTTATGCTTGTTGTACATTCTAGGTGACAACCTAGAATACCTTAATCTCAAGGGAGGACACTCACAAAGAGGTACAACAACATCCTGAGAAGAAGGGAACAAAGTGGGATATCAAGTGGACTAGGGACTTAGGGACTAGGGACTCAGAGGGGCTGAGGACACAAGAATGCACACTGGATTGCATAGATCAAGTATATGGGATAAGTACAGGACAGTGGGTATTTATAGAGTATTCCTGAGAACAAAGGAATGTTCTAGAAAGAAGGGGAATTGTGGATAAACTCGCCATCATGAGAGAGATGGCTGTGGAGAAGGCTGTCCATGGTGACAAAACAAAAGGAGAAGGAAAGATAAGTAACCACCTGTACAGAAGGAGACATTACCCCTTTTGTACACTGGAATGACCCAAGTTACAGTTTAGTCCATGGTTGAAACCAAAAGAAAATAAAAAGCAAAGGGGCAAAGAAGATAAGGAGGAACATAAGTGAGTACAAGAAAGGTCAAGTTCAACACACTTGAGATAGTCAATCCCTGACATCCCAAGCTTCTCCACCAGCCAGTTCTTCACCTGCTGGGTCTGGGGTCCATACCGACCTATCAGGGGGAGGAGAGGTGGGGCGATTGATGGGTTCCCCTCACCAATTGGTTACAACAGGGTGAAAAGGGGAGTCTGGTGTGCACACAGGTCATGGTATGGGGGTGGGGGCAGGAGAGGATGGAGGAGAGGGGGATTGAGGTTGAGAGGGTGGTGGGGAGGTGATGTAGCAAGGGCAGCTGGGATCGTCCTCAGGGATTGTGGGGGGAAAAAGATGGGCTGTACCAATGTGAGGGAGGAGATTACATTTGTCACAGCAGGCAAAAGGACAGGAGACATTGCAGTCATGGCCTACTTGTCGACAGGTATAGCAAGATTGGTTGAAGCAGGGGTGTTTAGGGCAAAGAGGTCTCCAGGGGTGATTATGGAGATGAGCCTGTTGAAAGTGAGGGGGGGTTCAGGCCAAGGGCTGTGTTGTGCAATCTCAGATTGGTGGGAATAATGGGTGGTGATGATGAGAGAATCTAGATCACATTGTTGTAGAGTGGTAAGAAAGGCCTCACATTGGTCATGATACAATTGGGAGAGGAGAGAAGGGATGAATTCCCCATAGAAGACTTGTTCGCATAGGGAATGTATGATGGGGATGTGGAAAGCCAGGCAAGCATTGGCATGGTAAGCTCAAATCAATCCATTCATGGTGGAGCCAGAGTCAATGAGAGGATCCATGAGGGCGACAAGGTGGGGGTCTTCAAGGAAAGTGGAGTAGACATTGTAGTCTTCAGGGTTAGCTTCAGTTCCAGAATGAAGCACAGTGGCAGGAGGTGTGGGTGGAGGTGGGGAAGGGGTTCGTGTTGGTTGGACTGAAGGGGTGGAAAGGGGGATGAGACCATACATTGTGAGGGTGACTGAGGGGATGTGATGTTTCATTATTGAAGGGAGTAGCGCTTTTTGTAGGCAAAAAGGATGGTGTTTGCATGGCGAAGGTTGTCTTCAGGTTCCCAGGTATTTTCAGTGGAGGAATAGCCTTTCCACATGGTCAAGTATTGGTAATTGCCAGAGTGACCCTTGTGTGCAAGAATGTTGTCAACCTCATACTTCTCTTCATTATTGATAATGTCAGGTGGTGGTCTAGAAAAGGAAGGTCCATGTGCATCAGTTTGTCAGAAGGGGGATAGAAGAGAGGTGTGGAACACATCATGTATCTTTCATTTGATCAGGAGTTTTAGATGGTAGGTGAGGGGGGATAAGACTTGGGTAATCTCGAATGGCCCCAGTCATTTGGGAGAGAGTTTCTGAGAAGGGTAAGGAATGCGGAGATTGGTAGCTTCCAGCCATACTTTATCTCCCACCTTTCAAGGTGTGAAACGGGTGGTTCTTTTTGTCATGGCCAAGCGGGCAGAATCATGAGCTGCTAGGGCTTCTTCTCTTGCTTTGGTAAGGGCTTTGAGGTGATTACTCAATGATGGGAGGAAGGTTTTTCCCATGGAAGGGAAGGTTCTGGGTTCATATCCGAGAAGAAGAGAGAAAGGGGAGATTTTGGTAGATAAGTGGGGGACAGAGTTGTGGAGGAACTCTGCAGCAGTCAGGAAGGAAGACCAGAAGTGGGGGTTGTTGGTGCAGAAGATGTGAAGGTAGGTTTCTATTTCCTGGTTGGTTGGTTCAGTCTGTCCGTCAGTTTGGGGGTGGTAAGCGGTGAAGAGGCGAATGTCATAATGTAATAAGTGGGCAAGTTCATGTGCAAATGCTGATGCGAATTGTGGGCCTCTGTCAGAGATGATGGAGTCATAAAATCCAAAGTGTTTGAAGACATGGTCATGGAACAATTGGGCTACTCTGGCAGTGTCGATGGTCTTTGTACAGGGGATGAGGATTACCCCCTTTGTAAAGCCATGGTCAACCACGATCATAAGGGAATCAAATCCAGAGGACAAAGGAAGGTTGGTCACCAAGTCAACGGAGAGTTGCTGAAAGGGGAGAGTGGAAGAGGAGGGGATCGGGGATAGTGGGGGTTTGGTGGGGTGTGTATTCACCTTGCTTTGTTGGCAGATGGCACATCCTGCAATAAAATTGTGGATAAAGGTGGCCAATCTGGGCCACCAGAAGTCGCATTCAATCAGAGCCTTGGTGTGAAACTGGCCAGTGTGACCAGAGGTGGGAGCAGAGTGTATGGAGTGTAAGAGGAATGTGTGATGGGCTGGTGGGACATAGAGATGACCACGGAAAAAGAGGTGTCCATTGTCAAAGAACCAGTCCTGAAGGAAGGAGCAAGGGAAGAGGGGGTATTTTCAGCAAGGTTGGCAAGTGCTTTGAGGACGAGAGGGTCTGAGGAGGATGAGGAGCAAATGTGATCCATGAGAGAGATATCCAGAGCTGAGATGACTGCTGGGTCAGGGAGTATTGCTGCGTCAATATTGCCCAAGGATGTATCCACTAAGTCCTTGTGGGAGAGGACATCTGCTGGGCCCATCAGAGAGCCCAGAGTGACCTTCCAGAGGATGTCAAAGTTGGAGAGGAAGAGTGACCATCTGGCTTGGCGACGAGATAGTTTGTGAGGGTCTTTTAGGTAGGATAGGTTTTTATGGTCTGTGAGAATGATGATGGAGTGAGGGGTGCCTCGGAGCTATTGGCGCCGTTCTTTCAGAGCTAAGATAACAGCAAGAAGTTCACGATCGTAGATGTCATAGTTTTGTCCATTGTAGGGGTGTTGAAGGAGCATTTGGACAACTTGAGGGATAGGCCATGTTCATGAAGATGTTAGAGAACGAGACAAGTTCACTGATGGTGAAGGTTGAGGTTGTCCTGGGTGTGAATCCCTATGTTGTCCATATAGATTTTAAGCCATCTCTCAGGGAGGAGGTTGAAGAAGATGTGATTCATGAAACTTTGGAAGGTTGGTGGGGCATTGTTAAATCCAAAGAACATGACAGTTGGTTCGAATAGGCCCAGTGGGGTGACAAATGCCACCTTCCATTGGTCTTGCTCTTTGATGCGAATGTTGTTGTAGCCCCAACAGATGTCAAATTTAGTGAATAGGGTGGATTCCTTCATATCATCAATAAGTTCAGAGATGAGGGGAAGGGGGTATGCATTGCGAATGGTGTGGGAGTTGAGATATCAATAGTCTTGACAGGGGTGAAGAGTACCATCTTTCTTTGGAACAAAAAAGAAAGGGGATGCTTGGGGGGATTTCGAGGGGATAATGCGACCAGTGCGAAGGTTTTCATCAATGAAGGTGCGACAGGCCTCTTTCTTTGCAGGGTTAAGGGGGTAGATCTTGGCAATTTTGGGGATGAAAGATGGTTTAAGGTTGATGGTATGATCATAGGGTCAGTGAGGGGGGAGTTTATCAAAGGTTTTTTCAGAGAAAACATCCAGGAAGTCCTTGCACCATACCAGTATTTCCTGATCTTTTGCCATCTCCTGTTGGGCTAACTGGGTGGAGAGGGTGATCTTCTGGATGGACAGGGGGGGTGATGAGTGGATGGTGATGGTTCTGGCTTGCCAGTCGATGGTGGGATTCCATTTCTGTAGCCAAGGTATTCCAAGGATGATTTGTCGTTTTCCAAGAGTGGTTACCATCAAGTCAGTTTGATCAGAGAATGAGGGGAACTGTAATCAGGTGGAGATCTTTCATTTGATGGTTTCTTGATGGTTTTTGGATTCATCCATGTTGTAAGCGATTAGGGGTTATTTCAAGGGGTGAATTCCTTGACGTAGGGCAAGGACTAGACTGGGGTCGATGAAGTTCCCAGAGGCACCAGAATCAATGAGGGCAGTAGCCATGATGGTGTGAGATTTGACTTGTAGACAAACAGGGATGTGAACAGTTTTCTGATTTGGTAGTCCTACAAGTACAATGGGGGAAGAAGACATCATTATATCTTTCCCAGTTAAAAATCCTGAGTATCTAGGGAGGCGATGTTCTCTTCTCCTTCATTCTCCTCGAAGCAGAATTTGAGGGTTTGGAAGATCTCTTTATCCAGTTTGCCAGTAGTGCAAAGGTTGGCAACATAATCCTCCAAAGCTGATGTGGTTTTGTTAAAGGGAGTCATCATGGTTGAGGAAGAAGGAGTGGTAGTGATGGGGACTAGGGTGGTGGATGATGTCTTGGGGCGTGGTCGCTGGTTGGATAAGAGACATTTGTCCACATTGTGTCCTGTTTTTCGGCAACAAAAACATCTTCCTTCCTTGATATATTTGGCTCGTTCAAGAGGGGTGAGTTTGGAGAGGCAAATGGCATCTACATCCATTGCATTGGGATCAGGGATGGTTTGGGAGTGGTGGGGAGAGGATTGATGAAATGGAAGGGTGGGTCATATTCCCTTTCACACAGAGGCAATGCAAGCTTGTTGCCCATGGAAGGTCTTTGCCTTTTCGATTCAATCAAAGATGGTGTTTGGTACAGTGAGCATGAAGAGGATCATGATGGTGATTTCTTGATTGATTCCAAAGGTGAAGCGATCGATGAAGGTGTCATTGTCAGTGATGCCAGCTTTGGGAGCGAGATTCTGGAAATCAGTGATGTATTTCTGGAATCCATCATTCTTGGTTTCATCCTCTTTCTTGAAGGAAGTTTGAACCAGTTTCAAGAAGTCAAGGTGTGCAGTGGCTTTGGTGTCGAAGGGGGAAAAGGTGGATTTGAAGTTTTCTGCAAATTTGTCAAAGGTTTTCTCGGCATTGGCAATGGAAGGGTCACTCATCTTGTCATACCACATTTCAGAGAAGGAGACACCTCATCCCTTGCTCATCTTATTGAGCAATGTCATGATTTTATCATTGTCAGAGGTGTAGATGGTTTTGTTGATGGAGAAGTAGGCATTCATAACCTTCATCCATCGAGTAGCATCTGCAGGTTCACCAGAAAAGTCTGCTGGGAGGGCTGCTTTTAGTTCAGTTTTCATAGAGGACATTGGTGGGGCAGGGGGTGTTGTGGAAGGAGCAGGTGGTACTGGGGGTGCTGGGAGTGCAAGGGGTATTGGGGGTACAGGGAGGATAATGGGTACTGGGTTTGCAGTGGGGGCAGGGGGTCTGGTTGATCACTGAGGTGATCCTGATGGAGCAGGGGAAATTGAGGATCCCGCTATTCTGGAGTGTGAGGGTAGGGACAATGTTTCTTTGTCCGAGTCAAGGGGTGGACCAAAGGTTCTTCGAGGGGGTATGGTGACAGTGAGGTGTTCGTCCTACTCCTAGATAGGAGGGATGAGGGAGATACTTGATCTTTTGTTATGCTTGTTGTACGT
>JBBPLF010000830.1:0-14994 GCA_038089615.1 Aureoboletus auriporus
GAAAGAGGAAACGATGATGTCAAGCGGGCTGTACAGCGAGACACGTGTCCGATAGGAACGCATAGAAGGGTAAGCAAGATGACAAGACGTCCGATGGGAACGTCTTGGAGAAGTAAGCATGATGACACTGTGAAAACGGTCTTCCTCAGGAAATTATCTCGGACTGCAATAAGCTCTTCCTTTCTCATTTTTGGCGGAAGCTACATACACTGACAGGCGTTCAACTTAAGATGTCTAGCAGTTATCACCCCCAAACAGACGGCGCCAGTGAGCGAACTAACAAGACCGTAAATCAGTCCCTCCGATTCCTCGTTGATTGGCATCAGAAAGGCTGGGTCAAAGTGTTGCCTTGCGTCCGATTCAATCTCATGAACTCCATCAACACCAGCACAGGTTTCTCCCCATTCCAGCTCCACCTCAGGTGCTCGCCTCGGGTGATCCCACCTATCTCCCCCCCCTCCAGCGATGCTACCGACTCAGCTACCTTTGATGCGGCATCCTTCCTCTCCCGCCTACAACTTGATGTCCTCGAAGCCCAAGATAACTTGCTGATGGCCAAGACACTCCAAGAAACCACTGCTAATCGACACCGTTCAACCGAGCCAGCCTTTACTGTTGGAGAAATGGTCATGCTATCTATGAAGAACCGTCGCCATGACTACCTCACTGGTGGGAATAAGCATGTTGCAAAATTCATGCCACGATTCAACGGCCCTTATGAAATTCTGGGTGCAGATCCTTCTACTTCAATGTACACCCTCCATCTTCCTGCGTCCTCGCATCTCTCCCCCACCTTCCATGTTAGTCAACTCCGGGCTTTCTGCCCTAACGACCCTACACTCTTTGCGAACCACGCGCTGCCCCACCCAGACCCTGTACTCACCTCTGATGGAAAACTTGAACATCGCATTGAGAAGATCCTGGATGAGCAGAAGGTAGGTTGAGGCCACCAATATCTTGTTCGATGGGAAGGTTTTGGGGCGGAAGATGACGAATGGCTGTGCTGAAAAGATCTTGAGGACTGTCAAGCCTTGGACATCTGGGAATCACAAGGTGGGCGGGTGTAAGCCCGCCCACGGACTTACAACACATATTCCTTTCCCTCTCCATATTCCCTCTCCGTATTCCTTTCTGCTTCACTCTGTATTCCATATTCCCTTCAGTATTCCTGTCTCTCCAGACACACTAATGATGTAGCTCCTCAAACAATATATATACCCTAGAGATCAGACATGTACTGCATCTCTTTTTCTCCCGTTCTTTCTCACTCTCCAAAATATACGCTCATCCTCTTCTGATCTGTCCGACTGCGCTGCTTAGTGTTCCTGCCTCCACGACGGGCTCACACAGTCAACCCTTATCAACTGCGCACCCTGCCGCAGTCTCGACCACTGACTTGCTTCCCCCTACCCGTTCCTTGGCATTTTGGAGTGGCTCCGGCTTGTTATTGTCGATAATATACTGTATGATCTCGTTGGCAGTCTCTTGGTTACGCTTGCCGATGTAGCAGAACAGCTTCCCACCTTTCCGGACGGTGCCATCAGGCTCATGCGTGTCGTCTAGAATATATTTGTATGCCTCATCACTAGCTTTGAGCTCGGCCTCTCTCGCCTCGTGTTCCTTTTGCTCCTCCGCATCGAGATCCAGACGCCATTTGGTCATCACGATGACCATATTTTTGTAATTCTGACCACCGCAGAGCTTCTTGAAAATGTCTAGAGTGTATATCAGTCTCGGCCTGCTCACATGAAACATACTGCTGTCTACCCATGGACCTCACTGTTTACTGCCAGCTGGTACCACCACACCTTCCACCACCCATGGAGGTGGCCGAGATGGATCGGAAAGTGGCTGAATTGCGCTCGTCGCTCACCAACCTCGACCCTGTCATGAGGCTATATGCCCGGCCCAACGAGCTTCCCTCACCTACGCTCGTTGCCAGTCGACTGGAACTTCCTGGCATGGTGACACGAGTTGCCCATGTGTCAGGACCAGATTCAGAGAATATTTCTATTTATCATGCAACGACAACGATGTTTGGTGACATGGAGATCAAAACAGGGGAGGACCTTACCATGATACATGATCTCTACCTTGCCCATCCATGGATCCGCCCCTTGCTCGACCGCGACCGCGAGTTTTCGTGTGCTTCGGTTAGAATTGACAAGACGAGACAAGCACTCCGCTTGGTGGTTCGTCTGAGGCAGCCGCATTTGGGGCACTGTTGTTCGAGCAGGTGTCTAGCATCGCATACAAGCGGGTCGCAGCAGATACCTTGGTCATGGTTCAGGTGCGCAAAGATGTCACAATGGAACAGTTGAAAGGTAATGCCTGCACGATCGACGTGCAGTAAGTAGTGTCGACGCCATATGATGGCACCTCGATTCCCTTCACCGTTTATTAGCCACGACTCTTGTTCTCCATGTACATATATTCGATTATACCTGAATATGTAGTGGAACAAGCCCGTGTAAATTCAGATGTGTTATCGAACCCTGCACATTAATGCCGCATGCGTTTTTGAAGATGGGGATGACGCGGTAGTATTGCGGAGAGGGGACTCAGGGGAGCAAAGCTTTAAAGTTCCACAGGTTGCCCAAAGCGGTAGTTTTTTGGGTCTCCTCAATGGCTTTGAAAGCGCCGTACGTTCTGGCGCTCTGTACGGCTTCCCAGGACCCACAATCAGGCACGGAATTTGGATTGTCCGTGCGAATAGGATTCATGACCACAAAGTTTGAGGTCAAAGCCGCCAAAGTCATTCATAGCGTGGTCCATTTTTCACCCGCTAAAGAAAGTGTCGCAATAGAGTTTCTCCATGAATTCAACCGAGTACCTCAACTAGGTGGCCTAGGTAGTGACTTTCACTCTTATTCTGATTTTCCCTCAGCTGATGCTGTCCCAGTTGCCGCAGTGTTATCTGGTGAAGCTAACGCGGGTATAGATGAGTGGGTACAAGATGTACGAAGTGCCTTAGACGTTCTTGATCGCGAACAACTGGTTGAGGCGTTGAAGCCTGTTCACGACCTCGCTTCCGACTATTTAATACATCTCCTAATCGCTGGTTAGTCCTATATGTTGAAATGGTCTTGCCGCTCATTGTATTGTATAATACAACAGTTCGTAATCCCGGTGGTCGAAAGACACCCCAAGGGTCCGCATCCGACTCTCCGGAGATTCTAGCAAGCTCGAACCAAATTTCGGCATTAGTCGATGAGGCTGTTATCAAACAAAATCAAACAGCTCTGAAGAAGCTTGTACGTCACAATGTTCTAGTTGACACGACGGACTTTTACTGAGTAGTCAGGTATTTGCACGCGACGGATACAACTGTCCTCTCACCGATGCTTCCATCGATCCTACTGATGCCTTGGCCATAACACCAGAGTGTGCCCATATTATCCTATTCTCTTTACACGACAAGGTTCGTTCCTGGCCCATGTCATCACATGGAGGGATTTTAACATTTTCACTGCCTTAGACACTATCTCTCCGCATGATTAAATCGTTTTCTGGGCATGAATTCACTATACAAGAAATAATTGCAAACATCAATCATCCACAAAATGCATTTCACGTCCAAAAAGATGCCCATGATCACTTCGATAAGCTGCTTTGGGGCATTGAGGCTGAGTGTGTCAGCGAACAGGTGAACGGTTTCATGAATTCACAGACCGTTCGAAAACTGAATCTTGAGTCAGCAGATTAAGTACGTGTATCGCCAGATGACACCAGGAACTCTTGGCTATATATCTCGAAACGATGGGGACGAACTATCCTTCAACGGTGGAGAACAGGGCAACAAGATCGACAGACCTAACCCAAGATTCTGCAATTTAAGGCTTGCGATTACTCGAGCTTTCCATGCTTGTGGTGCTGCAGACGTTATTGCAGAAATTTATGCCAACTATGATGACGACGATTTCGTTCTTCAGCCTACTTATTTTGGTGGACCGTTTGTTCCTGATGAACATCTGTTTCTCAGGCTTGATAGTCGGCTTGCCTCACACGTTTAGTTCTTTAAGGTGATACAGTAGTGAATTTGGTATCATACCTTTTTTTGAACAAGTTCATAATTCCCGATATCTAGGCTAGAATGTTCAAGTGACGCTTTGATGCGTATGTTTCCGCTTCGCGCGACCAGCTCTCTGCTTGACATAAACCGTAACGAGCTCGATAAGACCTGTTTTCTTAGCCTTGAGATATTGAGGTTCGGCCAGCAGAAAGGTGACTTTGAGGCCTTGCTCTCCAATGCATAGCCGTAATTGCACATCACCCGCTTGCCTGACGGGATTAAATGCATTTGCGTTGGACTAGTTCACGTGCGTTCCCTCTCCCAACCGTCAGCCTTACCGTGACTACCACCCCAAGAATCTTGGGGTGGGCCAAGAACGCCTACATCCCACCCTTCTTGTCCTTTCGGTAAGTAAGGCCTCACTCAACGCGCATCCCGCTCATACTCAGAACCCCTTGTTTTCTCAGATCAATATTTTCGAGTTCGCACCAAGGACGTCGCCCGTTCTGATACCAGCTGTTCGTACATCCATGTCACCCACGAACTTGCTTGGAAACGTACGACACTCAACCCCCTCCACCTCTGACATCCCATCGAACGTCCGACACTCCCCTCGCGATTATCATCAGCGTCCAACCAGACACCTCTTCACGGTCACTGAACATAGGAACTCGCGACACCACCCTCGAAGCGAAACTCGTGATCGTACCGTCCCCCGGTGGACACGATGTGTCTTTCCTTGCACTCGAGCGATCAATTGACCCGTGCTACCTTTCCGATCTATGCCATAGACGTCTGGAAATCTGAGATCGCATCGGGCAACCCCAGTTGCACCTCAGTGAAAAAACCTGTTCACCGATGCGAGTTCGTTCTGCATTCGCTAAAAACCCATTGGCCCTGGAACCCGCCCACTCCCTTCGAGGACGTCACAAATTGCGCAGTAAACAAGAAATCTGGGGACTTTGAACTAAGGCAACGATTAAATCAACATTCAATAATGTCAAACCGTATGTACCATTTTCGCAACATTCAATCCAACATTTGTCGAGTTACGAAGCAGATTTATGTTCGCCCACTTGCGTAATAGCTCACTTGAGGTCAATGGACCAAGGCAAAGCGCAGTCAAGTAGGCTGCAAGTGCTTCATTAAGATTATTGATCTGTAAAGCCTCGTCTCCAATTCTCTCCAGTTGGCTGATACATTTCTTCGTAAATCCTGAGGCCAAGGATCAACATTACAACAGCGTTGTCTGATGTAGGGAGAAGAAACTGACCAATGATCCAGTCCATGATCAAGATGTCGGCTCCCACGTCGTCGCTCGCAGTCCTTTGCATAAAGGAGAGTATCAGCTTTCTGTTGCGAATCGGCAATTGCGTCGTGTTGGGAGTGAGCAAGCTCGTCACGGAATTCTCCCATGATGACCAGAATGAGCGTACTTGAATTAGCGTTCTCCATACATAGTGACCTAATAGTCTCAATCATACCATCTTTCATCTCTTTCATGTTGCTTTCGAGGCGAGCAAGTTGTGTTTGAAGTTCTTCGATGATTGGGTTCATAGTTGGAGTAAGGGTACTGATAGAATCATTCGAAAGCGCAAACGTACGCTGGACATCAATTATCTGTCGTAGTCAACAAGGTATAGGACCAGCCATCCGATGCATCAAACATTAGATGCTTAAACACTCACCTCATCATGGTAGGGAGCGGGAAGGACATGAAGCAGATCCCGTAAGACAATTTTTGAGCCTCCAGCGGTGACAAGGTCGTAGTTTGCTGAGATGCCTATGGTTGAAACATCACTTGGATGGCGAATGACGGAACCGATTTGCTTGTGCATAGAAGTATCCCAAAACGAGACTGATGAGTCGTTAGAGACTGTGATGAATGCACCGTTGCCAGCGAGGAAGAGGTGACAGTCATATTTGGTGTCGTGGATGGCCCATTGAGAGAGCGTCGTCTTTGTGTACACGTTAAAGCAATGGACGTTGCCCTCGCAAGACAAGGCAAAGAGTTGCGTGTCGCTCCGCCAAGCGAGGGATTGGATGGTAGACGAGCTGACTTGGATTGGAAAGTCGGCGAGGAGGCTGCCATCCCGAGTGTCGTAGATTCGGACAGAGTTACGCTTCCACGTCGCGGTAGTGATGAGACCTCCGTTGGGTGAAAACTTGACTGGGACCACGTCGTTGTCGTGTTTGAAGGGGCCGAGCAGTCGCTCGCCAGTCGAGAGCGACCAGACAGAGACAGTGCGGTCATCCGCCCCGCTCGCAATTTTCGTCCCATCCGGCGAGATATCCACTGCATACACCGCCTTTTTGTGTCCTTGAGTCGTCCTCTCTTTTTCGTGGCTCTCTGCATTCCACACCGTCACTTGGCCATTCTTCACCCCACTTACGATCCACATTCCATTCCGTGAGATTGCAAGGCTGCAAATTCCATTTCCTGCATTCATCGGTGTTCCCACTTCCATTCCATCTTGCACCCGCCAACGTCGAATCTTGCCATCGGCGTCACCACTCACGAGATGTGCACCGTCGGCGAAGAACACCGCGTGCTCGACAAGTAGACAATCGATTTCAGTCTTCTCTCGCTTAACGATTCTGGAGGAAGACTTGGTTTCATTGGACTCTTGCCTCCTTGTTAGTACTACGCCTTCCATGGACCCGCTAATCCCTCACCTTGCATGTCGTTTCCCTCTCTATTAGTTAAGGAAGATCTGTTCCCAGTCGACTCTTGTCTTCTTCGTCAGTGTTGCGCTTTTCACTATCCCACTTACTCTCTGCTCTGTGGTTCCAGGCGTATGGATGGAAAGAAGAAAGCGTACTTGCTTTTTGGCGCCACCCCATCTTTGAGTTGCTGTAGGGCTTGCATGTGTCTCTTTCCCTTATCGGAAACCATGATATCGCCTCGTGTCCTGGGCAGAGGGCACTTATCCTCCCACATGTCGTGATGAAGAGAATGATGGTGTTGTTGAGAATCATAGTATTCTATTTATTATTTTCTATTCTATAACTATGATTCTAGACAATGTTAAAAGTGATGATATCCTATGTAAGCAGAGTCATGAGGTGGTGCAGGATGAAGTCTGCAAAACTAGCGAAGTGAGGTGGTGCCTCTTGCTTTCTTGCCACCTCGCTCTTGCAGTGCTGCAACCTCTCAGTTCTAGCTTTTCGTCATTTTGGATTTCCTAGACTTCCATTCAAGTTTCCTTGCCTTCCTCCAGCTTCCATGGAAGATCCCAACCAGGTCATTTGCCCAGACTATCTGGCCCCAGAACATGTGGAGGCTCACCTTGTTTTCACAGTAGAACCAACAACGAAGCCGCAACCATACTTAGACATCTGTGGCATCTCACCAATGACCAAGCCATCACTGCCTGGAATTAACGACGTGCAGCGGAAGCAGATCTACAACGACAGCAGTGAGAGCAAGCTGAACAAGAAAAGGAGCAACAACATGCCCACCGGAAGATGGAAGAGGAAGAAGCCCATCAGGATGAGCGAAAGAAATACAAGAACAAATTCGCCCCCATTGCATCCCGCCCACTCCCTCTGATCCTCCCTTCGCAACACACACTCAACAAACTGTGCAAAGGAGATTATGTTCCCCTATACAACTTTACCAACATTGGCATACATGAAATGGAAGAGGAGGGCTTGGAGGACGATGACCTCCTCACCTTTGTTCATCCAGACAAGGGACCTGTCACTTTACAGACCACTGCCACTGCTAAAGCGAAGAAATATAAAGTCAAGGACGAACATCTATCTTGGGAACAGTTCGGCCAGGCCAACTACCACATGTTGAACACCATGAAGCAGCAGGATTGGCCAGTGGAATGGATCGAGATGGTCCAAGACTTTTGGCTTGCCTTAGAATCACACGATTGGCATTATGACACCAGTGCCTCCCAGAAAAAGGCCCTGCTACTCTACCAGGGCAGGGTCCACAGAGACTGGCACAAAATGATTGCCATGCCAGACTCCTTCTCCCTGTTGCCTTTAAACATGAAATGCTTACATGAGTACCATCAGGAGATACTCGACAATGTGTATGTGGCCAAAATTGACGCAATTGCAAGTCAACTGGCTAGCGCCTGGTTGAGAAGTAGTACAGCTCCAGATCCATACCACCCTTCTCATGCTCAGGTACCTAGCCTATCCAAACGCCCCATGTCCCCACCTTCAAAGGAACAGGGTGACACAGGACAAGGCATAAGGCAGCACATCTTTCAAGGTGAACCACAGTCCAACCACTCTTTGTCGTCCAAGAACTCGTTCCCAACACATACCCTCCTTCCAATCTGCACAGTTTGCCTTGGATGAAGCAAGCATGACATCTCAGTCATCCAATGTGCCGCTAAACGCACATGGGACAACAAATATGACACCTACTGTGAGAGAGTCAACAAAGCCCTACACACTTGAGATGGAGGTGCCATGTTGTGCAGCCTCTGGCAGTGAGAATGTGGATGCAAAAAGAAGCACAACCACATGCATGCCTGCTCAGGCTGTGGCGCTATCACACATGGAGCTAGCCAATGCCCTCGCGCAGAGAAAGCTCTTCCCCTGAACACCATATAAACCCGAAGCTTGGGATCAAGTGCTACATTTAGCAGGTCTCTCTGAGCATTTCCCCACAATCATGATTGGCTTTTGTAAAGGTTTCAATGTTGGTTATCCCCATATTTCCCATGTACAATTTCCCCAGAATAGCATGACCGTTTCACTCTATACCTCTGAATTTCAGGACATTGTAAACAAAGAGCTTGCCAAAGGTAGATATATTGGACCTGTCATCATATCTGATATTTTAGACTTATTCAGAACTTCTCATTTCCCATTGAGCCATCTACCAAATTCCCTAACCAATCCATTAATGCTGCCATAGAAACACCCCTACTACCATGCACTTGGGGAAAATTCTCCACAATATTCTAATATCACACCTCCCCCCAAGGTCACAAGCAGCCATACAAGACGTAGCAGAAGCCTATCACACAATATCATTACACCCCTCACAATGGCCAGCAGTGGTAATCAGAATATCAGAATCCCAAGTGTACATAGATACCTGTGTAGCATTCAGTGCATCTCCTTCTTGTGGAGCATATGGACAAGTTGCAGATGCTGGAGCTGAAATCTTACGAGCACGAGGCATAGGCCCTCTTGACAAATGGGTTGATGATTATGTTTTCTTCCGAATCCCATGTATTCACATACCTGACTACAACCACAAACAGCATATTTGGCATGAGGAGATCCAAAACAGTGGTGGACTACAACATGTCAACTCCCAAATACTTTTCACTGGCACCATTTCACCTAATGGGGCACAAGAAGAATTCAGTGAAAACTGTCTTTGGCCTATCAAAGACTTTGCATCTAGCTCGGCACGTTCAGCAGAAGATACACAATATAATTACACTCTCGACAACATAGACAAAATCTCGGAGGAGCTTGGTATACCTTGGCAAAATCCAAAGATCAGCCATTTGCCAACTCGACCCTCTACATCGGCTTTGAATGGGACCTGAACATACAAACAGTCTCGCTAAGCCTGACCAAAAAGGGTGAATACATTGCTGCCATCAATGCATGGCTAGAGCGGTGTTACGATCCTGGTTGGCACCCGAACAATTCATTTTTCTTCCCCTTTTCTTCACTCAACCTTCCACCTTGCATTTGGAGGAAGAATGTAAACGCCTTTCATTCGGAGGAAGAATGTAGACACCTAGGGCAAGGGTCTACCCTTCACATTCACTTACATGCTTCACTTGTTGAGTCACGCTCACTCCACTTGTTGAGTCACGTTCCACTTGTTGAGTCACACTCACTTCACTTGTTGAGTCACACTCACTTCACTTGTTGAGTCACACTCGACCTTTCCTTACTTAATGGACCTTTCCCTTCTCGTCATCACATCTCCCATGATGACTCATATCTCCCGATTGTATCTAGATTACCTGCATTGCTTTATGCAGCACACAGCACGCAGCACGCATTGCCCTGCGCAGTGCACATAGCTTTATGCAGCACATAGCTTCACGCAGCACGCATAGTTTACGCATTGCCTTACACAGCACATACTGCAGCTACTGCCTTATGTAGCCTCCCAGCCTAGTATAAGTAGTCTACCCTCTTCACTGGCATTTCCCCAGCCAGTTCTACGCACTTGGATATACTTCTCTCCTCTAGTACTATCCTATGCAATGTCTGGTCTCCCGAAGTACTTGTGTGTGACAATACTTTGAGGTTCTTGTCACACCAATGTCTGGAGCCATGTATCAAGTGCTCTCAGTTCTCAAGAAGCGCTAGAGAGAGCGGTTATATCCTCAGCGTTATTTGTTCACAAGATTCGCTTGCATGATCTCACGACGGCAAATCAACAAATTTAACAAGCGGCCACATCACACACTCAAACAAGTGCAAGAATTATATGGCAAACTCCTACACGTGGCCTCTGTTCTTCCACAAGGTCGAGCACATCTAACTGGACTGGAAAGCATGATGGCAACATGCGGCAAGCACCCCTTCTTACCACATCGACCGAACAAGGGCCTAGAAAAAGACCTGACTTGGTGGCTCGACAGAATCTCATCCAATGCTGTTACTTGTCCAATACAACTCACACCAGTCCCTGTTGAATTATGTGCCTTTTCGGATGCCAGTTCTGGTATTGGCATCGGCATTGTCATCAGGGAGCACTGGAGAGCATGGTGGCTTAGATCCAATTGGAGAAAACACAGGGAAACCAAAGACATTGGATGGGCAGAGGCAATTGGTCTCGAACTCCTACTCTGTACTATTGAGGCTCTCCCTGACTACCCAGAGCACATCCTCATCCATGGTGACAACACTGGAGTCGTGGAGGGCTGGAAAATTGGCAGACACCGAAACCAAGCCATCAATGAGATTTTCAAACATATCCACACTCTCATCAAGGTATCCCATCGTATCAGTACTGTCACCTGCCACTACATCCCCAGCGCAAACAATCCCACTGACCAACCCTCCAGAGGCCTCTATGGACCAGACCACCACCTCCTTCCACCCATTGTGCTACCAGGGCACTTGCAGGAATTCCTGGCAGACACAACCAAACCCCTCTCTGCACGTGAACTCAGAGAACTCAAAGAAGGCAAATACTCCAGTTCTGCAACCCGAACTTTTGCCTGGATCCAAGATTGGCAGGAGGAGAGGGAGTGAGCCAGAGCAGAGACCAAATTCGAGGATGAACTCATCCTCAAGAGCCTCCAGGACCCTTGATTCCAATAGCACCTTACATTTCAACTCCCCGCTGCAGATCTCATCCCCATTGGCAACCCTTCCTGAGTTTTCCAGCAGACCGTGCCCATACCATCCTTCCTTTTGCCCCCTACCATCACCACATAGGCCACACTGTCTCACCAAGGACAGACTTTGGCTATGGATCCCTTCCAACCCATCTTCTAGGCCAGATGGATGCGCCACACCCACTATAGCATCAGAGGACACTCTCAATTGGATATTGGAGGTCATTGGTGCATCATGGGCTAACAGCACGAAGGAGCTATACAGAACCAGCCTCCTCATTTTCCATGTCTTCTATGATATCAATGGCATCCCTGATTCAGAACATTGTCCAATCTTGCACAATCTCCTGCTCGCTTTCCTGTCAAGCTGTGTGGGCACGTACTCTGGATTGGCCATTGCCAACTACTCAGCTGGCATTCGGACCTGGCACCTCTTACACAGGCACCCCTGGTTAATAGATTAGGATGAACTACGACACATGCTACAAGGAGCATCAAGGCTAGCCCCACTTGGCTCCAAGAGAGCGAAATGCCTGCCAATGACTATTGAGGATTTAAAAATCATCCGATCACACCTTAAACTGACGGACCCCTGTAATGCCATGATTTTCACCTATATGGTAATGACCTTCTATTGCATTGCCAGACTGGGCAAGTTTATAGTCAAAGTCATCAAGAATTTTGATCCCACCAAGCATATCACTAGGAGAGGTATTGCTTCATTGCGCAATGTGAACGGTTTGCCAGTTCTCCAATTCACACTTCCGTCCACCAAGTGTGAACCAGAAAAAGGGGAAATGGTGAAGAGAAAAACAAGGCTCTGGATCTCAGGGATATGAGTCACAAAACCTTGGATAGCTGCTGTGGGTGATAAGAAGGGAGCGATATGTTCATTCCTAAAGGGATACATAAGAGGAATAAAAAGAGGGACAACTGGCCAAGACCCTTCGACCGGGAAAGAGCCTTAATAACGAACCTGAGACTTTCCAGAGTGTTCCGCTGAAAGTCTATGGCAAATCTGTGGGATGTGCAGTGTAACATGAAGAACACGAAAGTGGAAAACTATAAGGACAATGAGGACTTGTATGGAAGCCCTTAAGACGGTTGACAATTGAAGGGAACGATAGATGGAAGGACCAAAAAAGATAAATTTCAACTGCCTAAGTACAGTCTTTTATAGTCTGGGCATACCCTAGACTGAAACAAGTAAGGTACATGCGTCACAATACCTGTCGAAGGTATGGAGACGACTAAATATGTGAATAAAGTACTTGATAAGGTAATTCAAGTCGTTAGGACGTGATATGACTTGATACAACGAGTCATAAATGCAATGCAAACAAAAAGATTTACCAGCAATGGAACCCGAGTGCGGATGTGGAACGTGGACTATGCGGATCTTGTTCGGATCGGTGTGAGTTGATGCGAGAGAGTGCAGAAATGACTTTAGATGGCCGCGGTAGAAGGTGAAAACATTAGGAAAGGGATAAGGATAAGGATGGAGAACGATCCAGGTGGCAATAAGACAGTATGCGAGAGTAGAGACTTATGTATGGCTCTCTACAGTGTGACTCAACAAGTGTCAAAGGGTAGTTCCACAAGGTTCCATGAAGGCTCCAGGTAGTTCCGGTCAAAGATGAAAGGATAAATGAATGAGAAATAGAGCCTTGTCTAGGCATCTACATTCTTCCTCCATAACAAAGGGGAAAGGTATGATGAAGAAAATGAATTGTCCGGGTGCCAACCAGGATCGTAACAATGGGCATGGTTAAATCGCTCAGACGACGAGCCCATTGTCCTTGCAACCGTGAATCCCCCATTGCACCATCCTCAACCAGTGAGGACTACACCGCTCAAGATCGATCCCAATGATCTCACACCTGATTTTTGTTACCCATTGGAACCCCCATCTTTGGCTCTGACAAATCACTTCCCTGCAGCTTTACCTGCAATCCTGCTCCAAATCACAGGAGCACTAGTGTGGAGATGGAGAATGCTCCTGTGGAGCCTATTCCTATTCGAGATTGAGGCATTCTGCAATGTGAAAGCCGGGAACATGGAGAACAAGTTTCTAGTTCAGATGAACAATATACCTTGAGGATCGATCTACTCAATCACCTCATTCAGGGACCTGAAGGTTCCAGATCTGACACTTCTGGTCATGACTGAGCAAATTGAAGTTTCTTTGGATGGTTGGATCGAGGATCATCTCCTGGGAGCAGTCTACATGACCACCTATAACCCAATGCCACTTGATTTTTGCACCTCTCACCAACTGGTCTGTCCCTTCCAGATACAACCAGTTGAGACCCAGTGTCCTCATGGATACACTGTGGATAGCTTTATGTTCATCTATGAGATCATTGCATTGGGTTATGAGGCTGCCGGCTGGGCTTTCCCAGTTCAATCTTTAGATGACTGTCAGCAGTATACAGTTCATAGACAACTCTGGGAACTCATTCCTCGGTCTTACCTTCCTCTTCTCTACTCCAACATGCTTCTAATGAAGGCCATGGTTCCTAACTGGACACCATGTTTAGAAGATTGGATGGATACCCCTCGTGGAGGATGGGATGACGGGTCTGACCCCAGAATAGAAAACTCGGACAATGATATTGACATTAGGACTTGGAACTTCACCTTGCTTCTCACATTGGTTTTTACCACCATGCTTTCCCTTCTTCTTTGAGGCATTGCCTTCAGGCGCCTGTTGTTGCTCGAAGTTAGGGTCAATGCCTTTGTGCTTGACAGTGCTGATCTTGTTGGCTTGAGTGGTCTTTGTGGCGCTGGTGCCAGTGCCATGCAACATATGGCGCTGGTCCCATGAGAGGATCACAGCCTGTTGGATTTCCTCAATTGAGGGGGTTTTGGGTTTCCCTCAAGGTCTTTGGCTTGTGCAATCATCTGTGCTACCACATCCATGGATGATGGGAGTTTGGCGAGCAATAGCATCACCTGGATGTTGGTGGGGAATTGGTATCCTGCCTGTTCAAGCCAAGAGAACAAGGTGACCACCTTGTTGAGAGATGGTGCAGGATGGGAGGAGGTGGAGATCTTGGTATCGAGGAGCTCCTTGAAGAGTGCAAAAGCACCAGAGATCCTTGGGGCATTGTAGGTGTTCTTTAAGATCTTGAGAAGGTGCATCGCATTCGACTCCTGACCGTATTTCTGCCTGAGAGACTCAAACAGATGAAGTTTGAGGGAACCAACAATCATGTTGTTTGCCTTGACCCATTGGATGTAAAAATCTCGAGCATCCTTGCTTGATTCGGCAGTGAGAACAGGTTTGTCAAAGTCGATGACCCAAGAGCAACTAGTTGCTTGGACATAGGCCATCATGGCCAGCCACCATGAAGTCCAGTCAGCTCCATTGAAGATGGGAATAGACAAGGAGGAAGCAGAGGAGGATGACATTATTTAGATCTGTAATGTGAACATGTCAGCATTTTTGGACTGACATAGTTTCCCTGTACCAGTGCCCTGCACATAGATGCAGCAGGACACAAAGCCATCATTACAAAGTTTACCCACATGCAGCATTACTGTGGAGTGGTTCACATGCAGCATTTCCATGCAGTGAAGAACTGGTCTGACTAGTTTGCAGACGATGCAGCCATTAGGCGCAAACATTGTGGTGCTAGCCAGGGCTTATAACTTGTTGAATGGTGCTACATACTACAGGAGTAGGAT
>JBBPLF010000831.1:0-14991 GCA_038089615.1 Aureoboletus auriporus
GGTTATATCCTCAGCGTTATTTGTTCCTATGATTCGTTTGCACGATCTCACGACGGCAAATCAACGAATCTAACAGCTATTACTTCAGGATGGGAGAGCGTTGACCTTTTCCTCCTGCCTAAAAATCCTTCTTTGGGATTTCTTCTTCTTCTACCCGGGTGATGGCAATGGTTTCTGGCTTTTCGATGTCGTAGAGGATGTCGAGTGTGCATACAAGTTCCTCTTCAGTGACATCCCTTTCTTCAAGAGTGTCCTGATATTCCTCGAACTTAGTCTTTCGGACATGTTCATTCCTGGCAGGGTTCCTTTGTGGGCGAGGAGGGGTCCGGTTGTTGCTCTTTCCTTGTCCCTCAGGACCTTTGTCTCGGGGGTGGTTCCTGGTGTGGCACCCTACCTGGTGGCATTTGAAACACTTGTTGTTCTTCATGTGTTCAGCATTTTCTACCGGTGAAAGTCTGGTGAAGTTGATGCGAACAGCATTAACATCCATGGCATTGGGGTCTCTGGTGGATCTCCCTTTGGTCTGGAAGTCTATCCTTTGTCCTTTTCGTACATCCTCTATCCTTTTGTTTTGAGCATGGAATACTCCAGAGAGTCTGAGCCATTCTGAGAGTTTGTCAGGGAGAGGATTGATGGAAAGGATCTTTGTGGAGATGTCCAGATCCAAGCCTTTCATAAGGTAGTTTATCTTGGTTGTTTCATCGTCAATTCCCGCTATGGCCTCTGCGGCCTGGAAGGCAGTGATGTAATTGGTGTATCTGGCATCACTCTTCCCTTGCTGTGTAAGTGTCATATCCCGGATTTCATCCAAGTCCAACTCTGGTCACTGCAATGCAACTCCGGATATCCTGCGATAACTCTGGTGCAATCTCGTGCACTCAAGTATCTCCATTCTCCGGACCCTTTCATTTATACTTCTATACTCTTCTGATGTCATCTCGTACATACTCCATTTTACTTCTGTCACTCGTCCCTTATTTCCATGACTGTCACTTTTCCTTTCCATTCTCCGTCTGTCATTCTGTACTTACACCTCCATTCTCCATCTGTCATTCTGTACTTACACCTCCATTCTCCGTCTGTCATTCCAACCCTTATTCATTCTCGCTCTGTACCTACCTCTGAGATATTTACACGACTCTGTACCTTAGACCCTTCCACCCTCCATATATAAACCCCTCCATACTCTCTTTGTAACCTCAGTCAAATATCAAATTGAATACCAAATTGAACAACCTTCTTCTCCTTGTTCTGACCTCCCAGTCTCCATCCGATCTCCATCTCTGTCTTCCCCTCCATTACACTTGAGCCTAACGGTTCTTGTGACCTCTGACCTCTGACAAATTTGGGACCTCTGGGTTCAGTAAGGGCATAGCACATACGTTGAAGCCAAGTCCCGCCAAGACTCCACTCCGGATTTCACTGGAGTTACGTCCGTCCGCATAGTTCTAACAGTAAGCTTATCCAACTGATCTCTTGCTTGGTTTTTGTAGTCGAAAAGGAAGAACGTTTTCTTGAATAACTCCATGAGTTTGTGGAAGGTAAGATCCTTCAACGTGTTGTTGGCGAGTTGGACATAGATTGATTTGGAGAAGGTGGTTCCTTGGCCTTTGCTCATCTTAGTAAGAGTAGTTAGGACCTTGGCATTTTCGTTGTAGAACTTTTGGTTCATGTTGAAGTAGGCAGTCATAGCCATTTTCCAACGTATCGCATCCTTTGGATCTCCAGAGAAGTCTGCTGGGAGTCCAGCTTTAAGTTCAACATCTTTGCTTCTGTGGTCTGACATTTCTATGTTGGGGTTTGGGTTTTCAGGTGATGGGGATGGCGGTTGTCTAGAGTGGGTCGGTGGGGCGTCCTGGATTCTCCAGTCTTCAGTAATTGGTGCTGGAAGAGTGAAGAGTGCGGATGGTGTTTGAGTATTGTCCAAGGATTCAAAAGGAGGACATATGGTCCGTCCTCATTGTGATCCTTGTCCAGAAATGGTGGGCATATCTTTCCGTCGAGTGACAGAGATAGAGTTGAAGAGCTAGTTCTTTTGTTAACACTGGGCGTTGGAACATAGCACAGCGAACACTCGAAGTAGTTCGGAGACTTGTTGTGGGCAAAGCAAAGAGAATGGAAGTCTCACTACTCAATGCGCACACTTGGGGCTCGTGGATGTGCTAAGTAACAACGCTAGATTGCATAGAACTAGCTGGGGAATACAGGCAGAAGTGTGGGACTACTTATACTGACTATGTGCTGTGCAGACCGGTATGCGCAGTTAAGAGCTGTGTCTGCTACGTACTGTGTAAGGCTGGGTCCGCAGCATCATGACTATGTGATGAACAAGGGAACACGAGGCATTGCATAAGGAGAGCAATGCTGAGGAGAAGGTAGTCCATTACATAAATAATTGTGGTTCCAAAGGGTTCCAAAGAGTTCCCTGAGGTTCCAGTTGAAGATGAAAGGGTTAGACAAAGAAACAAAGAAACAAAGTGTAAACGTGGTTCCAAAGGGTTCCAAAGGGTTCCGATCGAAGGTGAAGAGGTGTAGACGTGGTTCTGATGGATTCCGGTTTGGAACCAGAAGAATTAACTGGGAGAAGAAGATAAGTGTCTCATAAAGACACGAGGAGAGATAATGAGTCCATAGACATAGGGAAAAGATGGGTTGTAAGGGAAAACTGTAACATATAGGGGTCGTGCTTTAGTAGAGAAGTTTGGGATGAACTTCCTGTAAAAGTTGCAGAATCTGATGAATGATCGGACTGCTTTTACTGATTGGGGAGGTTGCCATTCATGGATGGCTTTTAGCTTTACTGGATCCATCTGGATCTGGTCCGCTCGGATGATCATTCTGAGATATTCCACTTCTTTTTTGTCGAAGAAACACTTTTTCAGTTTCAAGGATAGGCAGTGTTCTCTGAGTCACTGGAGGACTTGATGGGTTCGCTCCTGGTGTATGATTGGGTCATTGGAATGGATGAGGATATCATCCATGTAGATGATCAACCATCCTTCTGCTATGAGATTAGCGAAGGTGTGGTTTATCAGGGCTTGGAACGTTGCTGGGGAGTTACACAGGCCAAAGAACATCATAGTGGGTTCGAAGAGTCCCATGGGGGTTATAAAGGCTGCTTTCCACCTATCTTGCAGCTTGATGAGGACATTGTTGTATCCCCATCGGATATCCATTTTAGTAAAGATGGATGATCCCTTGAGCTGGTTGATGAGATCCGAAATGAGTGGTAGTGGATAGGCATTTTTGGTGGTGTGGGAGTTTAGGTATCGGTAGTCCTGGCAATGTCATATGGATCCATTCTTTTTCGGTACAAAAAAGAAGGGAGATGCTTGTGGGGATTTGGATGGAACTATTTTCCTGGATTTCAGATGTTCATCAATGAAATCTTTGCAAGCTTCCTTTTCCTTGGGGTTTAAGGGGTATACCTTGGCTACCTTGGGCACAAATGTTCCGTCAAGGTCTATGCCATGGTTGAACAGTCAAGAAGGTGGTAGTTCATCTCTTTTTCGTTCAGCAAAGATGTCAGCGAAGTCCTTGTATTCTGAGGGGAGGGGTTCTTCTTTGTGAGGTTCTTTTACTGCAAGTTTCATCACGAGTGTGGTCTTTCTGATGAGGGTTTCTATTCATTTATCAATTCTTTTTTTCCATAGTTTGGCTATCTTTTCATCTGAGTCCAGCTCTAGGTATCGGATGAGATACCTTTGACATACCACTCTGGGAGAGTTGTGTCATGGGGTTCTGGGTTTATCAGGGAGGGTTACTTCTCCAGTTGTCCAGTTTATTGTGGGGTTGGTCTCTTGGAGCCAGGTTATTCCGAGGATCAGGTTTTCCTTCCCACAATTAATGATGAGGAAATCTCTTTCCTTGTTTACTTCTCTGATCCAGATTGTAAGGGTGACTTTGTGACGGATTATTCCTCCAGTGTTTGGAGATCTGTCTGCATTGTGTACTTTCTTGGATTTGTCAAGTCATATCTGTTTATATCCTTTCTTCTTCACTAGATCATGATCTATGAAGTCTCTGCTTGCTCTGCAGTCTACAAGGGCAAACATGTTGATAATTTAGTCGTTTTCTTGTTCAAACAGCGAGATAGGAATTTGCATAGATTCACTGTTTGGATCAGACAAGAATACTGGTGTTATTACTTCAGGATGGGAGAGCGTCAACCCTTTCCTCCTGTCTAAAAATCCTTTTTCGGGATTTCTTCTTCCTTGACCCATATTGTGGCAATGGTTTCTGGCTTGTTGATCTCATATAGGATATTGAGTGTGTGTATGAGTTCCTCCTCAGTAACACCTCTCTCTTTAAGGGTGTCCTGGTACTCTTCGAACTTGGTCTTTCTGACATGTTCATTTCTGGCAGGGTTCCTCTATGGGTGAGGAGGGGCCTGGTTGTTGCTCTTTCCTTGTCCTTCTGGATGTTTATCTCAGGGGTGGTTTCTGGTGCTGCACCCTACCTGGTGGCATATGAAACACTTATTGTTCCTTAAGTGTTTGGCCTTCTTTACAGGTGAAAGTCTGGTGGAATTGATGCAGACTGCGTCTACATCCATTGCGTTGGAGTCTCTGGTAGATCTTCCTTTATTCTGGAAGTCTATTCTTCATCTTTTGCACAAGTCTTCTATCCTCTTGTTTTGGGCATGAAATACTCCCGAAAGTCGGATCCATTCCATGAGTTTATCAGGGAGTGGATTGATGGACAGAATCTTGGTGGAGATATCTGGATCCAGTCCCTTCATGAGGTAGTTCATCTTGGTTAATTCATTGTCTACTCCTGCTATGGCCTCCACAGTAATGTAGTTGGTGTATCCAGCATCATTCTTCCCTTGCTGTTTCAACTTGTCTAACTGCTCTTTTGCTTGGTTCTTGTAGTTGAAGGGGAAGAATGTCTTTTTGAATGTGTCCATAAGTTTCGCAAATGTGTAGTCCTTTAGAGTTGAGTTTGCAAGTTGGACATAGATTGATTCGGAAAAGGTGATCCCTCTACCCTTGCTCATTTTTGTGAGAGCAGTCAGAATCTTGGCGTTCTCATTGTAGAACTTCTGGTTCATGTTGAAGTAGGCTGTCATGGCCATCTTCCATTGTATTGCATCCTTCAGATCCCCAGAGAAGTCCGCAGGGAGTCCAGCTTTGAGTTTGACATCTTTTCCACCAGAGTTGGACATTTCAAAGTCTGGATCTTCGGGTGGTGGGGGAGATGGTTGTCTAGGTTGGACGGGTGATGTGTCTTGGATCCTCCAGTCCTCAGTGGGGATTGATGCTGGAAGAGCGAAGAGTGCAGATGGTATTGGAGTATTGTTTGAGGAGTCAGAAGGGGGACGTATGATCCGTCCTCATCATGACCCTTGTCCTGAAATGGTGGGCAGATCTTTTTGTCTGATGACAGAGATAGAGTTGAAGAGCTAGTTCTTTTGTTAACACTGGATGTCGAAACATAGCACAGTGTACATTCAAAGTAGTACAAAGACTTGTTGTGGGCGAAGCAATAGAGTTTCTCACTATCCAATGCACACACTTGGGACTCGTGGAAGTGCTAAGTAACAACACTGAATTGCATAGAACTAGCCGGGGAATATACATAGGACAGATCAAGTGGCTACTTATACTAACGATGTACTGCATAAAGCGGGGTCCACAGTATCATGGCTATGTGATGGTAGTAAAGGGACACGAGGCATTGCATTGGGAAAGCAATGCCAAGGAGAGGAATGTAGTCCATTGTGGTTCTGAAGCTCAAGGATCAAAGAATGAAGCATAAACGTGGTTCCAACAGGTTCCAGGGAATTCCCTGTGGTTCCAGTCAAAGGTGAAGGTGTTTAGACAAGGAAATGAAGTGTAAATGTGGCTCCAAGGGGTTCTGAAAGGTTCTAGTTGAAGATAACTATAATAGATGTGGTTCCAAAAGATTCCGGAATGGAAGGGAGAAAACTAGAAGGGAAGAGATGATGAGTGTCTGGCAAGGACACGAGGGGAAACAATGAGTCCATAGATGTAGGAAAAAGACAGGTCATAGGGGAAAACTGTAACACCTACCCAGCCATCTGCTCCAAAGAACAACAGAAAGGGTCTGGGCTCTAGTGGACTTCAACCAACATCTGAACACCATCGATCCTCTCCTGATCCATTAAGGCATATTTGTCATTCAAACGTGATTGCCATGCACAAAGCATTTGAACTGGAGTAGCAAATTTCAATCTTGTTCTTTTATTCTCAAACCTTGATTGCTTCTGGAGTTGCTTTGCACATGTATACCATCTTTCCTTCTATGATAAATATTTAATTGACCATATCAGCCAACATTTCCAGCAACATCATATTTCAGAGCAGATGCTGGTCAAATTCTTTGACAAGTATGGGGCTTCAGCACATCACATTTATGACTACTCTCAGTTACTGGACTATTACAAGGATGGATTAAATAGGGCTCTGATGTCTGTCTCTCATGACAACCTCCAGAAACTCATTGACAATACCAACATATTCAACTTTGGAAAGGAACCATCCACCCTGATTCTCATCCTGCATCCCAGAGCTGCTTGCCATGAATGGGTTTTTAAAGTCCCCTCAGGCCATGTCAGTGATCAGCCTGTTGCTGCTTGGATGCACATGAACAACGGAGCTGTGGAATGCATATATAGGCTTTTAGTGCCAATCACATTGATGAAGTCTGAAGCTGGATATCTATTGGAGTCAATTGTGCATCATATCCTCCAAGCTGGTAGTATTTGGGACCTTGTTATATTTGGAAGACCATCTGAATTAAGGGATTGATTGGCATCTCACCATACCTGATTGTATTGGTCATGCAAAGTCCACCAAGCTTGTGATTGGAGGAGTAGGTGGATATTCAATCCAAGAGAAGACATCAATAGAAGTGTTGAAACCAATGCTATTTCTTCAATGTCCAAGGAAATCTGTGATGCTGCTCAAAACTGCATATTATCGTGCTGAAACCCAAATTCAAGCATCATTCGATGGATTCCTTTATGATGCTCAGAGGAAGCATATAACCCTCTTGCAGGTCACTGTTTTGGATCACCATGATGTCAAGCCACAGGGCATTGAGCAGTTGGAAGGAATGGGTGTAAAGAAGTTCTTGTATATCGCTGTGCCACCAAAATGACAACAAGGGATTGACATTGCAATCCCTTTGGCATCTACTCCAAGAGTGTTGGCTTGGTACCAGCCTGACTCCCAATTGTGGCACTGTGACTAGATGTGTGATAAATATGTATATGAACACATTCATGTATGTAGACAACAGTATTAAAGGCTGCATCAACATTTCTCCCAGAATCATGCAATCAATTATAGATAATTGATTGTGACCGACCATTCATCAGTCGGGACTGGGGTTAGAACTGTGTTGTTTTGTTCTGTGTCAAAAATGGTGGCACCTGCAGGGGTATTGTGCTCTCCTTGAATTTTTTATGGATCCACTGACCAAACGGCTTTGTAAAGGTGATCATACCAAAGTTGGCAAATAGGGCAGAAGCAGGGGGAGAACAACCTTCCAGGTAGTTCCTGATGATCCACTCTACATCCTGTCCGCAGGGAGGATGAGGGACAGAACTAAGCTCCTCATACACAGTTGCATTCTTGGTCAAATTTTCAATCATTGCAGTGCCAGAAATCTGAGTTGTGTAGTCGGCCTCGACAGTGAGTCTGACAGTGTGTCCAATATCAAACATCAGCACTGTAGCATTTTACTTACAGCCACTTATGACTATTTATAACTACTTATAGCACAGATAAGTAGATATCAAGTAGGACGAGAAAAAAGTAAATCTACACTTGTACCAATAGGGTCCACTACTTGGACAAGTTGCTTGCTGCTTATAAACTTACTTTTGATGCTTATTCTCTACTTATTCTCGACTTATGGAAGTGAAAACAAGTGCACATTATGACCAATAAGTAATATATAAGTACATGCACACAATGGAACTAAATCTATCATGACACCAAACTCACACGTAGCACCAGCTGTCACTAGTCACCTTGCAAATATAATGTGATGCATCCTCGAACTCTTCACCCACATCATTGTGGTATGGTCAGTGGGCCATGGCACTGTCCTCACCCTTGTCTTCCTCATCATTGTCGTATGATGGGTGGTGTTACAATTCACCCCTATTCATTCTCTCCTCTCATCATCTTGCTTACTTCTCCGAGCATTCCCATTGGACGTCTCATCATCCTGATTACCTTCCTATACATTCTTATCGGACACATGTCTGGCTGTACAGCCCGCTTGACATCATCGCTTCCTCTTTCATCTTACTTGCTATGTATTACTAAACATTCTTGGGAATTCTTTCGCATTCTATTGCTTAGTAATTCCCTTTTCTCTTCCATATATAAATTCTACGATATCAATGATGTACCTCATGCTTGACCTACCTGGAATAGCATCATACCTTGCATCGTCCCTTGATCCCTTAAATCCCTTGTCTTCCTTGAAGTCCTCGTCCTACTCTGAGTGGACGCTCCCACGAAACCCTTGAAACCACCAACAATTGTCTTCTCGTTGGAAGAACCCTTGGACCCTTGAACCATCTATGACGAACATTCATCTTAGACAGAACCCTTGAACTGACTAGGTCTATGTTCACCTCTACCTGAGTTGAGCGTAACAAAAGGTCAAGTGTGCTCTAAACAGGCTACCACCATTGTAAGCCTTTTATCACCATTTCTCACCACCAACCCTCAACTGACCCTCGTTGGGGTCACCACCGAACCTTTGCTCAAGAACCTACTTCTGAGCCTGAACTTGATCCCTCCCTCACTGACCTTGAGGAGGAACTCGACCTTGACACCATCCTTCTCACCGAAGAAGAACGAAGGGAAGACCTTGACCTAGCTCACACTTTGTCTGCCACCTTGAACATCCCATGAGTATCCACGCCCCTGTCACCAACCCCTTTGCCCTACCCCCATCTTCGTCACCTGTATCCCCAGCTATGTCCACCACCCCCGTCACAAAGCCTACAGAACTTCGCATTGGAGCCCCAGAATCCTTCAATGGAAACCCAGCCAAAGCCATGACCTGGCTTGACACTGTAGTATTCTACCTCATTGTCAATGAAAAAGTTTACAACTCCGAAGTCAAACACGTTGCCTTCACCCTATCCTATATGACGAAAGGAACTGCTGTTACTTGGGCAGCCACCTTCTGCCAGAAAGCCCTAAGTGCAATGCCTCTGGACCTAGGAACCTTTGCCAACTTCTGTTCCAAATTCGAGACAGCATTCAAGAAAAAGAACACCACTGAGAAAGCCATCACCTGGCTTACCACCTACTGAATGCCTGACAACGGCGACCTCTCTGAATATATTGCCATGTTCCAAAACAATGTCATCGTCTCAGGAATCATTGAGGACAGCGTCCTAAGATCGTTCTTTGGAGCAGGACTCCCCATCTCCATGTCCGAAAAGATCAGCGAGTCAAGCAAAAATACCAAGACCATTGATGATTGGTACAAATAAGCACAGAAAGTCCAAACTAGGAGAGACATTGCCAAGGCCTTCGCCCAGCAACACCGCAGCAAGGTCACCACCCAGACCTACACCACTTCATTCTTCAAGACCCAGACCAAACCATGTGACCCCGATGCCATGGACGTTGACATAATTCGTGTCTCCAAACTCACCCCAGAAGAACGCAAGCGATGCAAAGATAAAGGACTCTGTTTCTGCTGCAGGAAACCCGGACACATGAGTGGGGAATGTCCTCACTTTGCCAAGAAAGAACCCACCATCAAGAAAACCACCCAAGAGGACGAGATTCCTAACCTCATGGACATTGACAACGACGAAGAAACTGTCCGAAGAGTAGCTTTTACCCCTTCAGATTTTTGAAGTGGGGAACTCGATTGACACAAGTCTCCCCTACCCTTAGATGCGATGCTGTACATGTACAATCTTTGACCAAATCTATGCAAATTCCTGTCCAGATTGTCGTCCCATTGCATACCCTGCAAACCGTCAAAACCCACGCCCTCATCGATAGTGGAGCTGACATCTCCTGTATCGACCGACAATTCATGCAAAAACACGGATTACCCACCACTAAACTCGCAAAACCCATCCGCATACAAAATCCCGATTCATCTTTCAACAACAATGGAGAAATTCGGTACACTTGTGATCTTTTCCTCGTTATCGAAGGCATCACCCAATGAACCACCTTCCATGTCATGTCTTGTGGATGTGATAACATCATACTTGGACTCCCCTGGCTCAAGAAGACCAACCCAACAGTCAATTGGGCAAAACAAACTCTTTCCCTTGATGAATCCCTTGATGAATCCAAAGACCTCTTCCATTCTCACATGGAAGATACCAAACGACATGATGCCTTCTACAGAAAAACATCTCCTCCCCCACTGAAACATGTCCATGTTAATACCACCACAAAAGATCACCTCTTCTCATACTTAAACCAAGAAACCAAATCTCAATACATTTGACGAGCCCTCGACAACAGAGTCCTCCATCGTATCATTCAATGTGGATCCCGCTTCATTCCCAAAGGATCACCAGTCATCGCCAAGTTAACCATTGCCACAGAACTCGCCATGACCACTGATAAGAACAAACCCAAGGCTGCCCTTCCTCCTGAATACCAGAACTTTGCCTCCGTCTTCTCAAAGGAGGCCATGGATCATGTACCCCCCTCTCATCCCTATGACCATGAAATCAACACCAAGGAAACCTTCATTCCAAAGATCGGGAAGGTCTACCCCCTCTCTTCCAAGGAATGGAAGGTGACCGAATCCTTCCTTGATGAACATCTCACCTTTGGAAAAATCCGTCCATCCAACTCCCC
Source organism: Aureoboletus auriporus (assembly GCA_038089615.1). Lineage (NCBI taxonomy): Eukaryota > Fungi > Basidiomycota > Agaricomycetes > Boletales > Boletaceae > Aureoboletus > Aureoboletus auriporus. The sequence goes on from JBBPLF010000831.1 coordinate 10,833, forward strand.
CCAAGCCTCTCCTTTTTTTTTCATCAAAAAGAAGGATGGAGGCCTTCGTCCCTGCCAAGACTATCGTTACCTCAATGAACATACCATTCATGACACATATCCCCTCCCCCTCATTTCCAACCTCATCAACAAACTTCAAGGAGCCAAGGTCTTTATCAAGTTTGACGTTCGATGGGATTACAACAACGTCCACATCAAGGATGGACACCAGTGGAAAGCTGCCTTCATCACTCATAAAGGACTTTTTGAACCTACCGTTATGTTCTTCAGCTTCAACAATTCCCCTGCCACCTTCCAACAATTTATGAACAACTCCTTTAAAGACATGATCTCCAAAGAATGGCTTGTCATTTACATGGACGACCTTCTCATCTTCTCTCTTGACGACAACACACACACGGAACAGACTCGATGTGTCCTTCAACGCATGGAAGAACTTGACCTCCACCTGAAACTAGAAAAATGTACTTTTGCCACCACTGAAGTCAAGTATCTCAGCATGATTGTCAAACCCGGACAACTCGCTATGGATCCCATTAAACTTGACGGAATTGCTAAGTGGCCCACACCGACCAAAGTCAAGGAAGTTCACTCTTTCCTCAGATTCGCCAACTTCTACCGACGGTTCATTCCTGACTACTCCACCATCGCACGCCCTCTTATCGATCTTACTAAGAAAGATCTCACCTGGAACTGGACCCCCTCATGTCAACTAAGCTTCGACAAACTAAAAGAACTCTTCTTGTTGAAACCTATTCTCCACCTCCCTGATCTCTCCTCCCCCTTCACCATCGCCACTAATGCCTCTAAGTTCGCTTCAGGTGCCATCCTTTTTCAGACTGACTTGAATGACGACTGGCACCCTTGCTCCTGGGAAACTCCTCACAGGCCCTGACGCCCTCTCCCACTGTCCTGACCTCATTCCTGACTCATTCTCTGAGAATGACGCAACAATCCTCCTTCCTCCTTCTCTCTTTGTCAACCTCATTGATATCACACTCTCCAACCGCATCAAATCCGCTTCCACCTCTGACCCCCTTGTCCTCCAGGCCCTCCAATCCATGCAGGGCGACATCCCCCCTGCCTTCCATTTACGCCTCTCTGATTGGCAATTCCTTGATGGCATCCTCACCTATAAAGGTTGCGTCTACATCCCCCTTGATGACTCCCTTTGTCGTTCTATCCTCACTCACTGCCATGATCATGAATCTGTCAGCCACCCTGGTTTTCTCAAAACCCATCAACTCATCTCTGCTGAATTTTGGTGGCCTGGTCTTGCCTCCTATGCCCACAAATATGTCGACGGTTGCACCACCTGTCAACAGAACAAGGTGAACACCCACCCTATGTGTCCCCCTCTCCTCCCCATTCCGTCCTCTGCCTCTCGCCCCTTCCAACAGATCTCCTGCGATCTGATCGTGGACCTTCCCTCCACTGGCTTCAATTGTCTCTTGGTCATGGTTGATCATGGGCTTACTAAGGGGGTAATTCTTTGCCTCACAAAGACAACCATCACTGCCAAAGGAATCGCTGCCCTATTTTTCAACAAAGTCTACAAACAATTCGGCTTATATGACAAAATCATCTCTGACCGTGGTCCCCAATTTGCTTCGTCCTTCGCAAAAGAACTCGGAAGACTCCTTGGTTACAACCTATCCTTATCCACCGCTTATCATCCACAGTCTGACGGCGAAACCAAATGAGTAAACCAAGAAATTGAAACGTATCTCTGCATCTTTTGCGGAAATAACCCCATCTCATGGTTCGACTCTATCTCCCACGCCGAATTTGCCCACAATCACTGCCCTCATTCTGTCACCCAACAATCCCCATTCTACCTCATGATGGCATATGAACCAACCCCACGCTCTACCCACCGTCCTTCCAGAAACCACCCTTCCTGCCGTTGAAGAAAGATTGAAAACCTTTACCTCCGCTCGCAATGAAGCCCTCGCCACCCATGAACTAGCAAGACAAGTCATGGCCTCCCGAACCAGGAAAACATTCTCCCCTTTCCAAAAAGGAGATAAGGTTTGACTAGAAGCTCAAAACTTGAAGTGATCTATCGCCAACCTGAAGTTCGTGCCAAAATGAGAAGGACCTTTTACCATTGTTAAGGTCCTATCCCCAATTACATACCAACTCTGCTTACCCCAAACTTGGAAAATCCACCCCATATTCCATGCTTCCCTCTTATCGCCCTATTGTGAAAACAATGTACACAGTCCGAACTTCCCTGCACCACCACCTGACCTTATTGATGGGGAAGAGGAATATGAAATCAAGAAGATTCTATGCCACAGGGGAACCCCATCCTGTCAGTCTTTCCTGATCCAATGGAAAGGATACACTGCGGAAGATGACTCATGGGTCCCTGAGCGTGACTTAAAACATGCAAAATCCGCTCTCCTTGATTATAAAAACCGTCACCCTTCTACCTTCCAGAAGAATGCTTCATAAGCGAAACTTCGAATTCCAACCCGGACTCCCCTTTTACAAATTCTTCTTCCTCTTTTGCAATGACCTTCCACCGTCCCATCCCCTCGAACATCAATACTTTTGCAACAAGAAATACAACAACTATCCTTGGCACTACGAATTATAATTCACTATGCCCATTATCTACTCTCACCGATCCACTACCCCCGTTCCTTCTGTTTCCGTTTCTTCCATTACTGTAACGTTGTCCAACAGACTTTCTTCTTGCCCCCCCTTCACCCGCACCCTTTGAATCTTGGAGCACCGAATCTTGGGGCTCCACTGTTGCTGACACCCCTCCTGCATCAACTGATGAACCCGTCCAATCCATTGACCTTCCCCTCTCCGCCTTCTGCACTCAGGAAGTCCCTACCGCCGCAACCCTAGACTTAATGGCAAGACAAATCACCAACCCCCAAATGACCATTTACTTCAGGAGCCATTTCGACATGGAATCTCCACTGTGGAATCTCCATCGAGTCTTCCTACAAAACCAATGTCTCACAAATCTCCTCTCCTTGGCATCAACCAATGAAAGCATCGCCTCTCACATCAGTATCCTTCGACAAATCCAAACCCAAACTGAAGGAAATCTCCTCTCAACCCTTCATCAGTTACAAATGCCCCTCGCCATCTCAGAGATCGATCGCTACCATCACCAATTAGGAGAAGCACAGGCGAGACATGAACAATGAACCAGTACTCTCCCATCCACACCTTCTGCTTTATCTGCCGAATTCTCTATCAAAGAACAATGAGCTGAGCAAATGGCTCTCACTGTCACTCACCAACTTCTTCCACCCTGCTTCAGTACCTTTGCCACATGGCGAGAAGCCGATGGATGACAACCTCCTTCCAATCCTACTGATCGTTGCTTCCACTGCCAACGAGAGGGTCATTTCATGGCCAACTGTCCCAATTATCGCTGTCGCCATTGCTGAGTCATCCGATCAGGACATGTTGCCTCATGGTGTCCCTGGCGTCATCGCTCCCCACAGAACTCTCTCTCCTCCACAACCAGTACTTCCTCTACCAATCCTATTCCTATTCCTCCCCCACACTTCTATGTCCCTCGTATGATTTCTGCAAACTCCTCAGCCCCTCATTGCCATCGTTGCACTTGGAGATGTAGCAGACAATATTCGGACTGTCCTCTTGTCCGATCCTGTCAATGATCTCAATCTCCTTCCATCAGAGACTCCTCCTACGCCGATGAAGATCATGGTAATGACGTATGGGACAACACTGCCATCGCCAACATTACTGGCTCTCCGGGTGTGGACTACAATTTCTGATTCTTTCCTTTAGTTGTTCTCTTCAAAGCTTCAAAAGTACTCCAGGGGTAATGTTACAATTCACCCCTATTCATTCTCTCTTCTCGTCATCTTGCTTACTTCTCCGAGCATTCCTATTGGACGTCTCATCATCCTGATTACCTTCCTATACATTCTTATCGGACACATGTCTGGCTGTACAGCCTGCTTGACATCTTCGCTTCCTCTTTCATCTTACTTGTTGTGTATTACTAAACATTCTTGGGAATTCTTTCGCATTTTATTGCTTAGTAATTCCCTTTTCTCTTCCCTATATAAACCCTACGATACCAATGATGTACCTCACGCTTGACCTACCTGGAATAGCATCATACCTTGCATCGTCCCTTGATCCCTTAAATCCCTCA
>JBBPLF010000832.1:0-14972 GCA_038089615.1 Aureoboletus auriporus
TGCTGTGCTAATGGTCTGTGCGCGTGTGGCTATACAAGTCTGCCCTAAGGTATGATGTCATGGAATGTTCTGGAATGATTACCTAAGAATGTCACATGACTGTGAGAACCAAAGTGGTCTGTGACTTGAAAGATGCTAAGTCCAAAAGATAAACGATTAAATATGATAAGATAAGATAAGATAAGATCGGAAAGATTAGATAAGTGTTAAATTGACAACATTACCCCTTGTTTAGATCTCAACTTCCAGGCGAGAGAAAGGAAGAGTGTCAACCGTTGTCATATTTTCATAGGATTTAAATAGCCTGTCAAAGAGTGTTTGCACCATGTTGAGCCAACGTGGGGCGGAGGGGTGAGACTTGTAAAAGTCTCCGATAGACGCTTGCGCGTGTTTAAGGTGAGAACAGGGTTCCCATGTGCGATCTTCTTCATTTTCACCCTTCCAATGGACGAGGAATTCAATTTTCCCTTTTCGTAAACGAGAGTCAACAATGTAGTCAACTTCGTATTCTTTATGGCCCTCGTCTGACACATCTACTGGTCCCAGGGTGGATGAAGGTTGAGAAGGGAATTTCTCTAAATAAGGTTTAATGCGGTTTACGTTCACCGTCGGGTGAATGCACATCGTCTTTGATAAAGTGAGCATGTAGGCATTTGGTCCTGCTGTAGCTGTGATTAAATAGGGGCCAATCCAGTATTCCATCAGTTTCTTATACTGCCTGGGAAGGTGGAGATTGGTGGTTGATAGCCAGATATGTTGTCCGACTAAAAAGGAAGGTGCATCGGAGCATAGCTCATCCACATGTTTCTTCATATCAGCCTGGGCCTTCTTAAGGTTGTCCAGGGTCGTTTGAAGCTTAGTGGCAAAGTCCGTTGCTGTGGGGGATGAAAAGGTTTTGGGTTCAATACCCATGTGTGGTTCGTATGTTTTCGTCAACAAAAATGGGGAAGTGCCAGTGGCTGAATGAATGTGGTTATTGTAACTGAACTGGGCGATGGCTAGCCAATCTGCCCATTCATCTTGTTTTTCATGTGTGAAGATGCATAAGAACGATTGTAATTTGCGGTTCAACTGCTCGGTTTGTCCGTCCGTTTGGGGATGGAATGCCATTGACATATGGAGTTCGATTGAAAGCATGGAGCTCAGCTCCTTCGTAAATTGTGTGGCAAATTGCGGGCTGCGATCCAAAACAACCGAAGACGGGAGTCCGTGGTGTTTTCACACATTGTCCCTATATAGTTTAGCAGTTCCCAGGACTGTCACGGACTTGACCATGGGAACGAATTCTGCTTCTTTGTTTAATTTATTGATTATGACTAAGACGGTGTTGAAGCCATTGGAAAGAGGGAGGTTGGTGATGAAGTCCATGGAAATATCTGTCCATGGCTTCGTGGGAATGGGGAGAGGGATGAGTTTTCCACTTGGGTGTTGAGTGGATCCTTTGGCCTGCACATAAGCCTCGCATCTTTTTACGTACTCCTTAATGTGATCGTGGAGGTTTTTCCAGATGTAAGATCAGGAGATAAGGGCCCATGTGCGGTCCGTACCTCTGTGTCCTGCAAATACTGAATCATGGAAGAATTCCAAGATGTCTTGTCATAATCGTCCTATATTGGAAACAAAGATTTTGTCTTTGATGCGTAAGACACCTTCTTCATCTACTACAACTCCTTTTGGTAGTTCACTTTCTTTTAGTAAAGCTACTGCCTCTTTTACTTTTTTTCTCAAGGATCATTCCAGGGTCCGAGATTAAACCTTGTATCCATTCTGGTTTTAGCAGGGTTACAGCTTTGTTATTCTCGATGCCAATTGTGTGGTCCTCTCGTCGTGAGAGTGCATCGGCTTTTCCCATTGCTGTTCCTGGTTTGTTAACCAGACGGAAATTAAACCTTGTGAGGTATTGTTGCCAACATGCTTGTCGGCAGGTGAGATCCTGCGATTTCATGAAGTACTGGAGATTCGCATGATCAGTCCAAATCTCAAATTGGTGGCGAGCTCCTTCAAGATAGTGTCGCCAGACTTCAAGTCCTTGAATTATTGCCAACATTTCTTTGTCAGCGATGGGATAGTTACGTTATGTGCTATCCATTGCGTGTGAGAAGAATCCCAAGGGGTACCAGCGTCCTTCTTTTTCTATCGAGAGGACCTCCTGTGGCAAAGTTTGAGGTGTCTGTTTCCATCCGGAATTGTTGGTCTATATCCGGGTAGGCTAGAACTGGGGCGGTGGTGAAAGCTTCCTTGAGCGTGTCAAAGGCGCCCTGCTCTGCCTCTTCCCACTGCCACACTTGTTCCTTTTTCGTCAGATCATGTAAAGGTCGTGTGATTGCCGAAAAGTCTTTGATAAATCTTCGATAGAAGTTTGCTAGTCCCAGGAAACTTCTCACTCCTTTTACATTTTTGGGTGTTGGCCATCCTTTCACAGCTTCCACCTTGCCGGCTTCCATTTTGATACCGTACTTGTTTATGAGCATGCCCAAGAATTCCACTTCTTTAGTGTGGAATGTGCATTTCTCAGGTTTGATGAAGAGATCGTTCTCCTTTAATCTCCTTAGGACTTCTAGAATGACTCGGTCGTGTTCCATTTTGTCGTCTGATTTGGTGAAAATCATTAGGTCATCGATATAAATGATGACTACATTGTCCATATCAGCAAAGATCTCATTCATTATTTGCTGGAATGTACTGGGTGAATTGCACTGTCCGAAGTACATAACAAGAGGCTCAAAAACTTCTTTTGGTGTAACAAATGCGGCCTTCCATTCGTCACCTTTCTTGATTTGGATATTATTGTACCCCCATCGGTGGTCCATTTTGGTGAACATTTTGGCACCCTTCAGCTTGTCCACTAGCTGAGAAATGAGCAGCAGCGGGTAGCTGTTCTTTATTGTCCACTCATTGAGGTATTGGTAGTCTTGCACCATGCACTTCTTTCCATCCTTTTTGGGAATGAAGAATACTGGTGCGGCTTGGGGGGACTTCGAAGGTTGGATATATCCATTTCGTAATTGATCTTCAATGAAGCTGTTGACTTCATCTACTTCTATGGGTGTCATATTGTATAATTTGCCCTTTTTGGAAACAAATCCTTCCTTCATGTCGATTGCGTGATCCCATGGTTTTCTGATGGGAAGACATTCTGATTCCTTTTTTGAAAAGCAGTCCAGGTATTTGTGGAACTGCATTGGCACTAATGCCGCAGGGTTGTCATCATCCTTTTTTTTTTCTAAGAATTTGATCGTATCGTAAGCTCCATGAGCGATGCCTTGCTCTTGCTCATTGAGGGAGTGCAAGAAAGCACCTCTTTCTGCTAAGAAGTGACACGATGGCGGACATCGTGAGAGTGTAATTTTACTGGAGGGCCAGTCTATCTCCAGGTTGTGGATTTCAAGCCATTTATAGCCGAGAATGATCGAGTTCTTTCCCAGCAAAGTGACTTCTGCCACAACTTTCTCACGGTGTTCCTGGTATTGGATGATGAGTTCGACCGCATGCATGATACTGCCTCCTTGGTTTTTTGATCTGTCAACGTTAAACACGGGGATCGGTCATGGTAGGGGTTTCATGGGTAGTTTTCTTTTACTAGCCCATTCTTTGTCGACAAAGATGCTATTAGCGCCACTATCAAGCAGTGCTTCGGCAGCGTGTTGTTTGTCCTTGGTTGTCGGGTGGAAAACTTCTATTTCCACCAACACTTCTCTTTTTGGTTTTATGGACCTTACTAAGATCCGTTCCGGGGTTTGTTCTGCAATAGATAATGTAATATTTTTTTCTTTTTCTTTATGGGAAATTAAGCCTGCATTTTCCGTGCAATGTGCTACTTCTGGAGCCATCCCATCAGTCTTTGTGTTGTAACTCCAGTCAGCACTAGGCACTATATCAAGGGAGTCGGACTTTGGTAAACGTACTACAGGAATTGTCCTAGTTAGGGAGTTGTCCTCAGGCGACGCTCCAATACATTGTAAATAATCGTATTTATTGTATATGGGGGAGAAAACATTGCGTATAGAGTCCTTAATAGGGTCCTTTGGCACACAAACACCTGGTAGGTTTATGTGCCATATTCTTTTCCCTGGCTCTTCATTTCTACATCATATTCATCGTAGAAGAACGCCCTCATTTGTTGGTAGGCGTCGCTTGAGGGGTCAGGAAGTCCAAGCCCAGCAGAATTCCAAGAAGAAGAAGCACCGGCTGATGATTGCTCTCCACCAGTGGGAGCCGCCATGCTTGTTGAGCAGACCTGTTTAAAGTCCGGACACCTTCGAGTGTGTCCTCCTCCAAGGAAATGACATTTGCCACATTCCTTTTTGAAGCTGCGGCACTGTTTAGCCTGGTGGCCTTCCTTTCCACAGTTGAAACACCTATGTTGGAGTGCTCCGATGTCCATGGGCTTGCCATGGCCTCCGTATGTGCGGCTACCAGAGCCAGATGCCTTTGGAACAAATGGTTCCCTTTGAACATCAAACCGGAGCTCATACTGCTCCAGTGTGGTTCCTACTTCCTTGATGACTGTCATGTAGTCATCAGGGTCGTCCTTCCTTTTGCCTCATTCAAAGATTATGCGCATTATGTCCTTGCACACGTTCTTTTCCAAGAGGCGGCAGGCCTTAGAGTGGGAGGGTTCAGCTCTGAGATATAGCTATTCCCAATCGGTGAGGTAGTGGTGAATCTGCTCCGAGTTTCCTTGTGTGCGCTTCTCTAGGAGGTGCATTGCCATGTCCTTGTCGAGGAAGGACCTGAATCGACTTTCAACCTCGACTTTGAAAGCTTCGTAGTTGGCAGGGCCCCACAGGCTGTCTGACAACCTTTGCAATTTGATGCAAGCCCAGGCTCCAGCACCATTTTTGTCGCCTTCTTTGGGACCAATTCTCATGAGGACGGCGATAATCCTCTCTGAGTCTCTTGTGAATGTTTCCTGGTTCAACCCCAGGTAAGTTTTCATTTTTATCCACCAAGTTTCAAACTCAGTGGGAACACCTGAGAAGTGACCCGGGTCAGGGACCACTTTAACCTTTTTGAAGATTTTAAACTCCGTGTTCTGTGCATTTGGCCAATTAAGTTTGGCCAGTACTGCGGTTCTTGCTACCGCCGCAGCTTTGGTTTTAGCCGCTTGGGCCCTTGTGAGAGCTTCTTCCGCCCTCTGATTGGCTTGTGCCAGTTGTGCCTGTAAGGCCACCAGCATTTGATTCATGTTGGCCATTAGAATGGCCATCTCTTGGGGTTGGTCTACGTTCATGTCGGGAACGAAGATGGGGCCGTGGGTTGGTGAGGGTGATGGGGAGTCGTGAAGGAACCTTTCTTCTTTGCTCAGATCTTCGGAGAGCGGGGTTCCTTGCCTTTGATGGAACGACAGGTTGGTGTGGAGGGTAAAGAAGGTCTAAGTTGATTTCAGACCAGTGAGGGATAGGAGCAGGGAGGACTTGTTTGAACTCGGCTACAGTGGTGTAGGATGCTATAGGCTCAGAGTCCCAAAAGAGGTCGTGGACTTTGACGTACTCGCCGTCAAAGAAGGTTTCAGGAATACTACCAGATTCACACCAGTAGGGGAGAAGGTTTTCAAAGTAGGGACCTTCGAACGTAATAAAACTCATAAAAAAATTTCCAAGTTCGGGACAAGCTTCCTAACTCATGTCTTCTTCGTTTGGGTAGTCTACTCAATAGCCAGTAGATCTATCCCTCGCTTACACAAGTCTACCTGTACGTAGGTATTATGGTATATGCTCTCACAGTACACAAGCGACGATCCGTTTATTGTCTGGGATCTATGCAGACAGTGGCCCTGGTGCGCTATGGGCTCAGCAACGTTATCCTAATTTGATACGGCGGATGACCGTGTAACAACGTTAACTGGTAACGTTATACCAGACAGGCTACAACTGTCACACATGCTCTTGATATGAGAGACTTGGCTTGCTTTGTGTGTACTCGTGGCTTTCTTCGTTTGATGCGTTTGTTGTCCTTATAGGACCTTCGTAGTAGAAGTGAACATTAAGATCTAACACTGCGCCTAAAGGGGTTGCCTCTATTAGAGTGTTGGGTGATAGTCGGAGGTCTCGACTTCAAGAAGGGCACATAGTCGCCACTCGCGTTAATCCTCGCGTCCAGGTATGATCACAGCAGGTGAAGGTAAAAGTTTGTTGGGGTGCGGGTGTGTAGATGAAAGTCAAGTTCTTCTGTTGTCAACCCTAATCCAATACTGGACACAGGCGTACACAGTTGATACTGACTGAGAGACAAGAGAAGATAAGGGGAAACTCAATGAGAACTTGACTGAAGTTCCTCATTGACATGCATTGGTTTATATATTGTACAGATGCTGTGCTAATGATCCATGCGTGTGTGGCTATACAAGTCTGCCCTAAGGTATGATGTCATGGAATGTTCTGGAATGATTACCTAAGAATGTCACGTGACTGTGAGAACCAAAGTGGTCCGTGACTTGAAAGATGCTAAGTCCAAAAGATAAACGATTAAAGATGATAAGATAAGATAAGATAAGATCGGAAAGATTAGATAAGCATTAAATTGACAACAGATGTCATCGTCAGGGGAGAAGATGAGGAGGTCATTCATATAGATGACAAGCCATCCTTCTGAGATCATATCTCTAAAAGAGTCGTTCATGAACCATTGGAATGTGGTGGGGGAATTGTTGAGGCCAAAGAACATGACTGTAGGTTCAAAAAGGCCTTTGTGAGTAATGAAAACAGCTTTCCATTGATGTGCATCCTTGATGCGAACATTGTTGTAACCCCATTGTACATCAAATTTGGTAAAGACTTTGGCTCCTTGGAGTTTGTTGACGAGATCAAAGATAAGAGGAAAGGGGTACACATCATGGATGGTGTGTTCATTGAGGTAGTGGTAGTCTTGATAGGGGCGAAGATCTCCATCTTTCTTTTTGACAAAGAAAAAGGAGGAGGCTTAAAGGGAGATGGATGGATTTTCCCAGAGGCGAGATGTTTATCAAGGAATGTTTTGGTTGCTTTTCGTTCCTCGAGAGAGAAAGGGTAGACTTTTCCAATCTTTGAAACGAAGGTGTCTTTGATGTTGATTTCGTGGTCATAGGGACAAGAAGGGGGTACATGTTCAGTTGCTTCCTTAGAGAAGACTGAAGCAAAATCTTGGTATTCTGGGGGAAGGGTGATCTTTGGCTTGTTCTTTTTGGTGGCCATAGTGAGTTCAGTGGCAGTGGTTAGTTTTGCTATGATGGGAGATCTTTGGGGAATAAAACGAGAGCCACATCGAACAATTCAATGAATGGTTTGGTTATCTAGGGCATGTTGGATATATTGAGTTTCTGTTTCCTGTTTTAGATAGGAGAACAGGTGTTGATCGGTGATGGCATTGACATGGATGTGTCAGGGTGGTGAGAGGTTCCTCTTTTTGTAAAATGAATCATGTCATTTGGTATCTTTCATGTGGGCATGAAAGAGATTTTTTGATTCATTGAGGGATTCACTGAGAGACAGGATTCATTTAGCCCAGTCAATCTTTGGGTTGAATTTTTTGAGCCAGGAGAGACCAAGTATGATATTGTTTTGTCCGCAAGACATGACGTGGAAAGTTGTTTGTTGGGTGATACCTTTGATGACTAGGAAGAGATCGCAGGTGTAACAGATTTCTCCATTGTTGTTGTATGAGGAGTCGGCGTTTTGAACTCGGATAGGTTTTTCAAGTTTGGTAGTGGGTAATCCGTGTTTCTGGACGAAGTGGTGGTCGATACAAGAGATATTGGCTTCACTATTGACAAGGGCATGGGTTTCGACAGTTTGAAGAGTATGTGATGGCATGACAATCTGAACAGGAATTTGCATAGATTTGGTCAAAGATTGTACATGTACAGCATCACATCTAGGAGTGGGGGAGACTTGCGTCAATCGAGGTCCCCTTTCTAAAAATCCATTACTACTCTGTGGACGGATTCTTCTTTGTCATTGATGTCCATGAGGTTGGGGATCTCCTCTTTGGTGGTTTTTTTTGACGACGGGTTCTTTCTTGAAGAAGTGGGGACATTCCCCACTCATGTGTCCAGGTTTCCTGCAATGGAAGCAAAGTCCTTTTTTTCTGCACTGTTTGCATTCTTTGGAGGTGAGTTTTGAGATGCGAATTGCATCAACATCCATGATATTGGGGTCTTGGGGTTTGATTTGGGTCTTTGAGGTCGAGGGAGTGTAAGTCTGGGTGGTGACCTTGCTGTGATGTTGTTGAGCAAAGGCTTTGGCAATGTCCCTTCTAGTCTGAACTTTTTGTGCTCATTTGTATCAGTCATTGATGGTCTTGGTATGTTTGGTTGATTTGCTGATCTTTTCGGACATGGAGATGGGAAGTCTTGCTTCAAAAAATGAATTTAAAACACCATTGTTGGTAATTCCAGAGATGATAATGTTATTCTGGAATTTGGTGATGTACTTGGAGAAATCACCGTGATCAAGCATGTGGTAAGTAGAAAGCCAAGTGATGGCTTTTTAGGCAATGTCCTTCTTCTTGAAAGCTGTCTCAAATTTGGTATGAAATTCAGAGAACTTTCCTAGATCTGGGGTCATTCCACTTAAGGCTTGTTGACAAAAAAGTGGCTGCCCAAGTGGCAGCAGTTCTTTTTGTCATATAGGATAGGGTGAAAGCAACCCTTTTGGCTTCAGAGTCATAGACTTTTTCATTGATGAAGAGGTAAAATACCACAGCATTGAGCCATGCCATGGCTTTGGCTGGGTTTCCATCAAAGGATTCAGGTGCTCCAATACAGAGTTCTGTGGGTTTTGTGGTGGTGGTTGTAGACATGGTTGGGGAAGGAGGTGGTGAGGGTGATGACAGGGCAAAGAGGTTGGTTTGAGGGGCAACTGGGATTGGGAATGGTGGTGTAGGTATTCATGGGATGGTCAGGGTGGCAGACAAAGCGTGAGCTAGGTCAAGATCTTCCCTTTGTTCTTCTTTGGTGAGAAGGGTGGTGTCAAGGTCAAGTTTCTCCTCAAGGTTGGTAAGAGAAGGTTCAGGCTTAGGCTCAGAAGTGGCTTCTTGGGCTGGGGTTCAATGGCAACCCCAATGAGGGTCTGGTGAAGAACGATGGTGGAAAATGGTGATAAAGGGCTTACTACAATGGTAGCCTGTTTAGAGCACGCTTGACCTTTTGTTACATTCGACTTGGGTTGAGGCAATTGTAGACCTGGTTGGTTCAGGGGGTTCTATCTAGGATGAACATTCGTCATAGATGGTTCAAGGTTTCAGGGTTCTTCCAACGATAAGGCAATCATTGGTGGTTTCAAGGGTTTCAAGGGAGCATCCACTCAGAGTAGGACAAAGACTGTGAGGAGGACAAGGGATCTAAGAGATCAGAGACGATGCAAAGTACATATGATGCTATTCCAGGTAGGTCAAGTGTAGGGTACATCCATGGTATCGTCTGATTTATATAAGAAGAAAAAAAGAGAATTACTAAGCAATAGAACATGAAGGAACTTTGGAGAATAATTAGTAATACACATCAAGTAGGACAGAAGAGGAAAGGAAGGTGTCAAGCAGGCTGTACAGCATGACACATGTCCAATAGGAATGCATGTAAAGGTAATTAGAATGACAAGGTGTCCGATGAGGATGCATAAAAGGTAAGCAAGGTGATGAGAAAGAAGAAAACAGGGGTGAATCGTAACACTAATACAGTTCACCTTTACTTGAAAAAGGCTGGTATGAAAGCTGTAGTCAAGTCCAAATGCCCTCTACTCTCTGTCAAACATCACAAAGCCCAGTTAGACTTTGCATATGCTTACAAGGACTGAACTCTAGGAGACTGGAAGCAGGTTGTATGGTCAGATAAGACCAAAATCAATCATCTAGGGTTAGATGGGCAGAAATGGGTGTGGAAAAAGGCAGGAGAGGGGCATAGTGATAGGTTGGTTGAGGGAACTCTCAAATTTGGAGGAGGTTGCTTGATGATGTGGGGCTGTATGACTGTTATGCTCATCTTGGGTAGAGGCAATCGTAAACCTGGTTGGTTCAAAGGTTTTGTCTAGGACAAATGTTTGCCGTAGATGGTTCAGGGGTTCAAGAGGGTCTTCCAATGATAAGACAATCATTGGTGGTTTCAAGGATTTTGAGGAAGCATCCACTCAAAGTAGGACAAGGACTATAAGGGAAACAAGGGATCCAAAGGACCAAAGACGATGCAAGGTATGATGCTATTTCAGGTAGGTCAAGCATGAGGTACATTGTTGATATCATAGGGTTTATATAGGGAAAAGGAAGGGAGATTACTAAGTGATAGAATGTGAAGGAATCTTAAGGAATGTTTAGTAATACACAGCAAGTAGGATAGAAGAGGAAACAATGATGTCAAGCGGGCTGTACAGCGAGACATGTGTCCGATAGGAATGCAAAGGAAGATAAGCAGGATGACAAGGCATCCGATAGGAACATATAGAAAGGTAAGCAAGATGACAAGGAAAATGAATAGGGGTGAATCGTAACAATGACTTGGAATGAGGTTGGCTATGCCACCAAGATTGATGGCAAGATGGATGGTGACCTTTATCTTTCAATTTTGAAGGATGAACTCCAGCAATCCCTAGAGTTTTATGGTCTTCACCCTGCTGATATTATCTTTCAGCAACAATGATCCTAAACACACTTGCAAAAAGGTCAAGAGGTGGTTGGAAGAGCAGGATTTTAGGATCATGGTGTGGCCTGCACAGTCTCCTGACCTTAATCCCATAGAACATATCTGGCTTCACCTCAAAAGAAAGCTTGCAGAGTATGAGGAGCCTTCTAATGGGATGGAAGAATTATGGAGAAGAACTCAGGAGGAATGGAATAAGATACCAGCTGATGTGTGTTAGGGATTGATTGAGAGCATGCCTAGGAGAGTTGAGGCAGTGCTTAAAGCCAAAGGAGGATATACCAAGTACTGATAGATACCAAATATCTTAATTTTTACCAAAGTCCAAAAACTGTTCCAATGTAGTTACCATTTTACAATGGCTATATCTCCGCCATTTCTGGGCCAAATCACATGATCTAGGTACTGGGAGATAGCCGAAGGTGTGTACTCCAATATATCCACCTAAGGCTAAGCGTAATTTCCACAGGTGGTTGCAGTGTACTGCATGCATTGCATCAGTGTTAGTTATTGGAACGGTTTTTGGAGTTACTGTACAGTATATGTATAGCATCACATCCAAGGGTAGGGGAGACTTGCATTGATTGAGTTCCCTGTTTCAAAAATCCAGAGAGGTAAAAGAGACTCTCCTGACAGTTTCTTCTTTGTCATCAATATCCATCAGATTGGGAATTTCTCCCTCCTTAATGGTTTTTTTGACAGCAGTTTTCTTTTTTGAGAAGTGGGTACATTACAGTGAGGTTTTGAAAGTCTATGATGTATTTCTGGAATCCATTGTCAATGGTTCCATTTGGGCATTTGATAAATGTCTAGATGAGTCCTAAGCAGTCAAAGTAGGCCATGGCTTTGGTATCAAAGGGATAAAAGGTGGTCTGGGGGTTTTCAGCAGGTTTCTCAAAGGTTTTCTTTCTGGCATAAATGGAAAAATCACTCATTTTGTCATACCACATTTCAAAGAAGGAGATGCCCCTTCCTTTACTCATCTTGTTTAGAATGATCATGATCATGTTTACATTGCTGGTATACAAGGTGCTATTGATTGCAAAGTAGGCCTTTATGACCTTCATCTATTGAGTGACATCAGATAGTTCTCCAGAAAAGTCAGCAAGGAGGGCTGTTTTGAGTTCTGTCCTTGTGGTTTACGTACATAGACATGGGGGATGGTGTGATGGGTGTTGGTGATACTAGGATGTTGGGGATATAGGAGGTGCTAGGGGGACAGTAGGTGTTGTGATTGCAAGGGGAGCCAAGAGTGTTGGAAAAGCTAGTGATCTAGGTGTGTACTGGGGTAATCCAAGCAGAGCAAGGGAAAACAAGAAGCCAGTGACTTTTTTGGATGAGGATTGCAAAGGAGAAGACAATGTTTTATTGTCAGATTCTGGGGGAAGACCAAAGATCTTTTGAGGGCCTATGGTGACATTGGGGAGGTTGTCCTACTCCAGAATACATATGAGGAACAAAGGTGACATTTGAATTTTTGTTACACAGGCCACAGATTTCTAGCATCAACCAAGGATATGTACTATACTCTTAGGGAGGACACTTATAAAGAGGTGCAACAATGTTCCAAGAGATAGAACAAAGATAAGGATCAGGTGGGACTAGAACAAAGGTGACAAAGGACTCAGAATTGCTGAGGACACAAGATGGTGCAATACATATATTGCATAGATCAAGTGTGCAGTATATTGAGTACACTTTAGGGTTTATATAGAGAAAAGTGACTAAGCAATGGAAGGTCAGGGAAGGTGAAGGAAGGATGTCAAATGTACAGGATGTCAAAGGAAGAATGAAAGTATGGGATAAACTCACCATTGTAAGAGAGATGATTGTGGAGAAGATAGCCCAAAAGAGTAGAAGATAATTACATTGTTATACATGCCATGTTTATGCCCCTATATTTCCTATATTTCCTATTGTTTTTCCAGGATTAATTGGATATATTCTAAATTACAGTGGACAACAAAACCAATGCAATATTTGCATCACTTTGATTGATGAGTACCAATTGATGCTAGATCCATAACCCTGGGTATTGTTAGAAAGCCTTGATTGAGGGCTGTCCAAAAATATATATACATTGCTTAGGTAATTCCAACTTTATCCGGAAATATTTTGAAATTAAACAAGGGTACTCATTGTATCAGTTTTGTTGCTGACACTTTAAAATATTAAAACTACATGTTGACACCAGACATTACATAAGCAATGGGTCATGTGATATATTATAAGTTCAACATGATGTAAACACATCAAAACACCATCGCTTTTTTCACTTCCACCACCATGAAATCTCTTCATTGACCAAACTGCCCATATCATCTCTTTCTTGGAATTGGGTCATTCAACTCATCAAATTGCCCACTCTACTGGTTTAAATCAGTCTACTATCAGCAGGCTACACTCCAAACATTGTCCTGACCTTGCTAAGTCTTGTGGTAGACGTCCATTCATCATCACTCCTACTGATATGCACCATTCCATTCGTCTTATTGGGATTGGAAAGGCTGAAAATGAATGCTGTCCAGGTTACCAGGACACTTCAGGATGTCAAGAATAACACCATCTCTCCCCAGACCATTTGTTGTCATCTCAAGAAGGCTGGTATGAAGGCTGTGGTGAAGCAAAAATGCCCTCTTTTTTCCAAGCATCATAGGAGGGAGCGTCTAGATTTTGCTCTGAGCCATGAGCACTGGACTATAGAGGATTGGAAGCATGTAATTTGGTCAGATGAAACCAAAATCAACTGCATTGGGTCAAATGGTAGAAAGTGGGCATGGAAAAAGGCAGGAGAAGGCTTCAGTGATAGGCTTGTGAAAGAAACAGTCAAATTTGGAGGGGGATCTGTTATGATGTGGGGCTGTATGACTTGGGAAGGGGTTGGGTTTGCATGCAGGATTGAGGGTAAGATGGATGCTGACCTTTATGTGCAGATCTTGGAGGATGAGCTTCAGCAAACCCTTGGATTTTATAACAAGTCTCAAGAGGACATTATCTTTCAGCAGGATAATGACTCCAAGCACACTAACAAGAAGGCCAAGAAGTGGTTTAAAGACAATGGGTTTGAGGTCATGGTGTGGCCTCCTTAGACTTCAGACCATAATCCCATTGAACATCTTTGGTTTACTCTCAAAAGAAGGCTAGCAGAGTATCCTGAACCATCCAAAGGGATATTGGAGCTTTGGGAGCATGTACAGGTGGAGTAGGATAAAATTGAGGTTGTCCAGTGCCAGCAGTTGATTGAAAGCATGCCTAGAAGGATCAGAGAGGTCATCAAAGCAAAGGGAGGATATACCTCATATTGATTTGTATAGCCTTGATATCAGCAACAAAACTGATGCAATGAGTACCCTTGTTTATTGTCAAGATATTTCCTAATAAAGTTAAAATTACATAAGCGATGTATATATTTTTGGAAAGCCCTCAATCAAGGCTTTCTAATGATATCCAGGTTTATAGGTCTAGCATCAGTTGGTGTTCTGTTATTCACTCATCAATCAAAGTGATGCAAATATTGCATCGGTTTTGTTGCCCATTGTATTACAGTGATATCTAAGTTATCTGATATTTAGCATACCACTTACCTTCGACTACTTTCCCACACCAGACACCTTTCACTTTTCCATAATTGACCAACTCAGAAATGATCCTCCTGCATTCACCTTGCCACATGCACAGCCACTGTTACGGTTTTCCTTTACGACCCATCTTTTCCTTATGCCTATGGTCTCATCATTTCCCCATATATCTTTGCTCAACACTTATCTTCCTTCCCTTGTTAGTTCTTGAGCTCTTTCACTTTCGATTGGCATACCGGAATTCTGGTTGAGTCATGCCTTTTATTCCGGTTGAGTCACCTTTCCTTATTAGGACTATTCTGCTTCACTTTATTCCGTTGAATCACGTTTGAGTCACTCTTCCTTATTTGGACTATCCCTCCTTGTCATCACTCTCTTTATGTGATGACTTGTGTTCTTCTTATTCACCCACACAGCCTCTTACTGTGTACCCTGCCTTGCACAATACGCAGCAACATAGCCCTTACTGCGCACACAGGATAGCGCAGTCCAGTATACCGTACAAATAGCTATCAGACCTCGCTTGTATTCCCTAGCTAGTTCTATGCAATCCAGTGTTGTTACTTAGCACATCCACAAGCCCCAAGTGTGCGCATTGGGTAGTGAGACACTTC
The DNA here is from genome assembly GCA_038089615.1 of Aureoboletus auriporus. Classification (NCBI taxonomy): domain Eukaryota; kingdom Fungi; phylum Basidiomycota; class Agaricomycetes; order Boletales; family Boletaceae; genus Aureoboletus; species Aureoboletus auriporus. The sequence goes on from JBBPLF010000832.1 coordinate 14,799, forward strand.
TTCTCTTTGCTTTGCCCACAACAAGTCTCCGAACTACTTCGAGTGTTCACTGTGTTACGTTCCGACGCCCAGCATTAACAGCCACAGCATAGTAGTATACATGTACCAATAATTAGTAGTGAAATAAGTAGTGTTGCCAAGTAATGACTATGTTGAATATGTATCTATTACTGT
>JBBPLF010000833.1:0-14967 GCA_038089615.1 Aureoboletus auriporus
TCTCACCTTGTCCACAATGCGCTTCTTCCCAATCGCCTCTCTTCTGTTCGTTGCTGCAGTTGGCGTGATTGCTGGCCCCATCGTCGAACGCGACACCTCCCCGTCCGATGGAAACCAGTCCATTCTGACCGTCCTTTACAACGAAATATCCGGCCCCGTCAACGAATTGGGTGAGTCTCAGTAGTGCATGCGCTTGTCTTGATCTACGTGTTGAGGCGGCAATACAGCTCAGTTCACCCCTGCCGATGCGACCCAAGTAAACGTTGAACCACTGACCAATGCTATTTCCGAATCCGCAGAGTGCTATCAACAAATTGAACGCCCTCCAGGGACAGCCTGCGAATGTGGTCTTGGCCTCTGTCGGTAAAATCCTAGGCTTCTTGACCAGATTGACGCGGTGGGTGCCTAGTCATGAACGATCGCGTGGATGTTGAAGAATTTATGCGCCATACGTTAGCTCAGAGAGACTCTTATTGCTTCCAATATAGCGGGCCTTGTCAAGGATGTTTTCGGCCTGGTATTGTAATAACCTTTGTGTCGCGGAAACTCAAAGTCTGACCTAGTGTTGTGCCTTTACAGGTTGACAACAGTTTGGATCTGGCTAGGAGCATACTCCGACGTGTGCCTAGGCCATGGGCTTGGGTCTGCCAAACTTCGAGTTCGAGTCCCCCCGCAACTGCCTGGGATTTTAAGTGGGTAGTACGACTTCGTAGCAGACTCGAGCTTGGCCAACGTTCGCAGCTATCCGAGTCTCAGTACCCGATTGTTTTCCCGTCCTCGACAAGTTTCGTTATTCCACTTACTAGTACTGTGTTGTAACTATTATTGTAGTTCCACACGTTCGTCTTCGCGTCGAGTTCGATTTTCTCCCCTGGTGCACAGCGAGACATCTAGTTCTGAATCAGAAGGTTCACTCCTGTGACCCAGCTGGTTGCAGGGGTAGCTCGCAAATTGTCCCTCAGGTCAATTGGTGATCATGTATGCGTCAGCTATCACGTGGTCAGAGTCCGTTATCTGACGCTGTTAATGTGAGCACAGCCATGATGATGGGTGATGAACATTTTTAGTGGGCAAGCCTGTATCAACGACGAACACGAAGCGAGATCCAGCGGGCCGACACGACAAGTCAATTTACGGGATAAAAAAAATTGATACGGGTAAACTACGTGACACGAGACAAGCTGCTAGAAATCACACACCGACACCCGCGCGGCCATTGCGACGCGTCCCCCCACCTCCACCACTTACAGCACGCGCCCGTTTAAGAGCAGCCAACTCTGTCAACAACCTTGCTCGTTCTGTCAAGAGAGTATTCGTCATTGCTGTCGTCGCAGACTCGTTGACACGCGCGGGAGGTAGAGCCGCGCCCGCGCTCCTTGTGGTTGATGGTATAAGCCCACCGAAGCTGGTACTGGGTTTTAATGCAGATGTCGGTGTACCCCGTGGTCGTGAGGGCGTGGATGCCGAAAACGAGGGTGGAGAGGGTGTATAAGATGGAGATCGGTTGCGCTCACGAGGGTGCGGGACACGCAGACGTCCTCCCACCGAACCCGTGCTCGTACTCGTCTGGGGCTGGAATTGGGGTCGACGTGGACGTGGTTTCGCAGGAGTACTGGTATTATTGAGAGTGGAAAATGAAATGTCAAAGGGAGACTCCGAATGTGTGGGTGGGGGGCTTGGACTCGGACTTGCGGGTGGGTGTTTCGAGGTCCGTGTGGGTAGTGGTGGGGAAGGAGAGGGGGAGGGTGAGGGTGAGATACGGCGTGGAGTACGACGTGGGCGCGGCAATACGTCTGTTTTTGAACGCAAGATGCGAGTATATATCTGTGATGGTGATTCAACGCTCCGACGTGACCGATGATCTAGTTCGTCAAGAGGATCTGTGAGACGGGCGCGTCGAGGGGTTGGGGTAGGTGGTGCGTATAGGTCATCGTTGTCCTGTTCGTCTTGGCCGTCTTCCTCGTGCAGTGCGCGAATGTACGAGGGGTCGTCTAGTTCGTGGATACAGTGAGGACGGAAGGTGGGTGGTCGATCGTCCTCATCCTCCTCGTCCTCGTCCTCTGCGTCCAACATCATCTGGGGATTGTACATCGCATCGTCGTTGGACACGCTCGTCCGTGAGGAGACGCTTCGCGCGTGGATGGAGAGATCAGTGCAGGCGGAAAACGAGGGCTCAGGTGAGTGAACGAGGGGATGACGGGGTACATCTGTAATATGAGAGCGCGCGGAACAATCAGGATCATCGTCAGCGGGAGAGGGACGGAGGAGGAGGGAAGTAGACAAGTCGGCCGAGTCGTCGTGGTAGTTCGAATAGAGCGAGCGGGCGCGATGAGACGACTTGCTACGGGGCAAGACGCCCTTTCGACGTGCAAGCCAGCAGAGAAGTTCGCCGATAAAGATGGTCTCTTCCCAACCGCCATCAGCGAGACGTTCAGGGTCGACTTCGCCTAGACCGATTTCATCTGCCCAGCCGTCGACGCTGACACCGCCTGCGCCTGCGAGGACGGAATCGTCATTGTCATCCGTTCCACCACGTAGGATGTCGCACTCGAGGACGCCGAGAAGGACGAGCATGGCACGCGCCTTTGCGTCTCCGGTGCGCGACTGGCGTATGGCATTGGGTATGGGGAGACGTGCGCTGATGAGGGACTCGAAGAGGGCGAGGAGGAGGGAAGGTGTGAGGTCGGTTGGGTGCTGGAGTGTGAAGGGGAGCTCGAGGGCGGCGAGGAGGGCGTTGAGGTCGGGCAAGAGCGTTGGCAAAAGTGGACGGGCAGTGGACATGAGAGAGGCTGTGGGTGGCTGTGTAATTCGTCTTGCATGGCGACGTTCGAGTACGTCGACCTCCCCGCCGACGCGGTCCGTCTCAAGCCGACCTCGCTCGTGCCCGCCACCAAAATCATGACCGGACTACCTGCCGAGGTGCCGCCCTCCCGTCCGCTTGCCGAGGTGCTCTCCCCGCTCGCACTCGTTCCCCAGATGCTCCTTGCCGCTGCGCCGACCGTCACCGCCGCCTCGCTGCCTGTCTCGGCACGTCTCTCGACACGCGACCCGCTCTCTGTGCCGATCATGACGGCCAACTTTCGGCGCTTCATCTCTAAAATCGGGCCGCTTTTTTGGCTGCAGGACCGCATCGAGGAGGTCGTCCTGTGGAAAAAGGGATGGAAACGCACCACCGTCTGCATCGCTGCCTACGGTTTCCTTTGTTCGTCTCTTTCTTTTTGTTGCAGTCACAAACTGACGCCATCTAGGCTATTTTCCGCGAATGGCGCTGTTGATTCCACATCTCTTGATACTGGGAATGATGCTGTCTTATCCAAAGATCGGTCAAGGTGCTGCAGACTGGCAAGCCAACGTACAGGGGATCCAAAATTTGATGGGTGCCGTGTAAGTGTCCTTGGTCGAACGTGCATCGATCTCATGTCTTTCCAGTTCCGACGTGCACGACGCGGTGGTCCCGCTCCTTCCTCTCCTCGTCGCACCCTCTTCCTCTCACCATCCCCTCTTAATCGTCACTCTTCTCTCCTTTCTTATTTTCCTCCCCCTCCTCATCACCGACTTCCTCCCCCTCCGTCTCCTCTTTTTCCTCACCGGTGCAGGCACCGTCGGCGCGCTTCATCCCCGCATCAGAGGATCATTCTCAAACATTCTCACTGCTTTATCTGGCTCAGGGCCAGGTCTCTCTTTCCATCTCTCCTTTGTCTTCCCTCGTCTCCCCAATCTTCTGCACCCCATCCGCTCATCTGCACCCCCGCGTACGCATACATTCACATTCACACTCACGCCCCGCGATGTCTACCTCTTGTTCCGCTGTCTCATCGACGACGACAGACTCGACGACACCGTCTGGCGCGCTCCACTCGCACATGTCGAGCTCTGGGAAAACGAACGCTGGGTCCAAGATCCCGCAGAACACAAGCGCCGTAAATCTGTAGCGCCGTTTGTACGCGACGGCGAAGACGACGGCAAGGACGATGACACAGCATCCATATGCTCCACCGCGACAGTCACAGATGCAGGAAACACCGGGACGTGGTCCAAGGCAAATTTGAGGCCAACCGAACGCGTAGGGTGGACCAGGGGCAGAGATGGCTGGCGTGGTGTCGGCGGTGAAGTGAGGTCCGTGTCCCCTTGCTCACGCTAGTCACTTGCTCACATGGATGCACAGCAGCAATCTTACGTTTTCGCTCTCCCCCGGCTGGACTTTTGTAAAGACCGAGGGTTGGCGACCCGATTTGAGTGCTTCATGGGCCGTCGAGGGTGCTCTGCCGTGTACGAGCGTGTGTGTGGGCGCCGACGAAGGTACGTCGTTTTTCTTTGTGTGGACCCGCCTTGACGTGACGGTAGACGGTTGGACGTATACGACCGATACGTGGACGCATCCCCGACCCGATGGTCGACCGACCGATGGATGGGTGACACGTCGACGGCGATGGGTGAGACGCGTCTATTTTCAGGGTGTCGAGCGGTGACTATGGTATGCGTGGGCATTCATGCAAGGAGGTCAGTCCAGGCGCACATCCAGTTGGTGATCCGATGTATACATAGATTGCATATTTGATTGGAGCTGTATTGTAATTTTTTTTCTCTCTCTTTAGTCTCTTGGAGTATTTGTGTGGCGTGGAGGGCTTGGGACCGCTCATCTCAATGAGTCTTATGGCATGTAACACCTAGCGCTCGATGTCGTCCCCGGGGCCTCTCCACTCTTCCACCGATATCCAAATATCCAAAAAACTGAGCCCTTTCATTGCGCACCCATCACATCGTTTGAATGACAACAATCGGCGCCATCATCCCAAACCCAACGAACATCCTCCAAACCTCTGACTTTGTCAATGAGCGTGACCCACGTCATCGAAAGCCCCAGTGGATACTTGCCTATATGTGCCAGTTGAAAACGACTGCCATCCGCGTCCCTGGAAAAGACATGAATGTAGTACGGCAAGACGTCAAATGCAGATGGCCATTGTTGGCGTACTTGATTCGAGACGACCGCGCCGACAAAGCGTGTATGGGTCATAGTCCACCTGGACAAAGGCATCCAACCACGGGTTAGAGAAGACGGAGGCAGCGTTGTCCATATCTCGTTTACAACACGTCTCACACGACGGATAGACGAACAGTCCAACGACCAGTCTTCTCGCCAAGTCTGTCTTTTCAAAGACTCGCGTGGTCGATGAGCCATGTGACGATGGCTAGTAAATAGATAGGCCATAAAATGTATGTGCGGAATGTCGGACGGTTGACGGAGAGATCACCTTTGACGGTGAGCGCTTGAGCCTGAGGTGCCGATCGCGTATGGCATTGTTCGACCCCCAGAGAACATCGTCTGCGCTGCGAGGAAGTCGACGATGGCAAGTCAGTAAAGAGGGGAACGTCGCTGCGTAGGCGGAGCGCGCGCTGGTCGTGACCAGACGGCGACGCGGGGCAATGAGACTGGGTGACCCCGTGTGAGAGAGATCGAACTGGATCGGCCGTGCGATATCGCCGACAACGCGAGACAAATACAAACGTCAACGTCGAGGGTGAGCGCTCCAAGCGTGTCAACGACACGCCTCCCCCTTTCTCCGAGATATGTACACGGACCAAATTAACGCACAGGTCATGCCCGTTTGGCGGCTGTCGCAGGATACGACGTGGGTTCGCACCGCCATGCGGTCCAACTCCACATCCATCATGTCATCATGTCCGAGTGTCCGAGAAAGACAGAAATACAGCCGTCATCAGTTCAATCTCACTCACTGCAATCAACGGTAGCGAGGGGTTGTACTCGCAGCATGCCAGTGGTCTGAAGGACAGAGAAAAGAAACCTGATTGTGGACCGGTGCATGAGCCATTGTGTGGATATGGCAACAGAGAACTTGTATCGGCGGGAATCGTAGCATGAGTCAGTTTCATTACCACGGCGTGCGCTGGTGCGTGGGCGGGTAGAAAAAATGTACTTACATATATATAACATTGGTGAGTTGAGGATCGAGGAAGAGGATCGAAAAATGCCAAAGAGAACGCTGCAGCCTGCGGGAAGGGCATGATGGCACTTTGTGCACCATCGAATGTAAACAGCTCGTCTGGAAATATTATACATTCATGTTCCATATCGACAACTCGGAACAATGATCAAAGCCAAATGTCCAAGGAGCTCATAGTCGTCACGTTCACATCTTGATTAAGGCGTGTAAGCCTGGATCGGATTTTGATACAAAGGAGAATGCACGCTCACCAACCACATCCAGAACGCATGCAACTTATTTTTTGGCGGGGCATCGGGTTTTTCATCCGCCTCGATCTGCGCAATGTCCGTCACGAAATCCATATCCTCTGGCTTGACCAGCGGGGTATGGTAATAGACCCTGGCCCCGACGTATAGAATAGGGAAGAGAGCAACGGGGAGATAACTTGTGATAAAGGTTGCGGTGTTCCAGTTGCCCTTGAGGAAGACTCTCCAGCCATTGAACTTTCAAAATAGTAAACACGCGTTTGGCGGTGGTGAACACGAGAGATATACCAAACAAATCGTGAGGTTCGCAATGGCTCCGTACCACGCGGCAAATGGTTGGACGCGAGTGTAGTATGGAAGGGTCGTTCGATCGATTCCTTGCGCCTTCAAGCCCTTATGGAACCGAATGTAGGTGAAACATATACCAAACCAAGTCATCAGCCCGGCAATGGCTACCATGTTGGCAAACCAGTCAAAGACCGTTCCAGCACCATTTGATATAGCCATGAAGGCAAGGAGAGCAAATGATGCGCAGAAGATGACGGAAGTATAGGGAAGGCCAGACTTGGATGTCCTCGCAAAGAATTTTGGTGCATTACCAGAGATAGCTAAGCCATCTGTCCATTCGTATGGTAAATCAGCCACTCGAATTAAGGAATAAAAGAGAACGCACAGAGAGCACGCGAGGACGTGTACAAGTCACCAGACGCAGCCGAGCACGCTGCAATCAACAAACAAATATTGATGATCTGTCTTGCAATAAGAATATGGGGCAGACTAGTTGCGCCATAACTCACTGAAGGTAAAGAATGAATCCCTGCATTTTCCACTGCAATAACGAATGGCGAAGCTGCAGTAACAGTTCGACTCGCGAGATGTAATCGTGGGTTGGTAAATGGAACGAGTAGACCAACCACCAAAACGCTAAGAATATAAAACAGGAGAACACGGATATATACGCGGCGAATTGCTTTAGGAACATTGCGACGTGGGTTCTTTGTCTCACCAGCCGCGATCTGGAAGAGTAAACACGCAGCAAGTAGAATTTGGCGAGCCTGACTTACGGCAACGATCTCAGTACCAGTGCAAGTGAAAGCAGCGTTGTTGAGGACGGCCCACCACCCGAGGAATCGGCCCTTTGTACCAGAGAGTCCATGATATTGAACAAAAGAACCTGGATCCTTCCAGTAACGAAAACCGATACGATCGTGGTCAGGGCCACCTCCGAGGTCAAGGATAATACCCAATATGATGAGACCGACAATTGTGAGTACCTTGATAGAGCTAGCGCGTACATTGGTGAGTAACAACAAAAAACATTTGATCACACACGCCAAAAAAAACTCGGCTTCTCCATAGGCACCCGCGCCTAACATATTGATAGTGACGATAAAGGTCATACACATTATCACCCAGACTGCGTTGTTGACGTTTGGGCGCCAGTAATCAAGCAAGAGAGCAGCAGCGGATAACTCGGCTGACACATTTGTGAGACTTCATAGTAATACAAAGAAATGAATATCCACCAGGAGCTGCAGACGAGAATGAGAGGGGTAAGCAAGGGCGCAAATCAAACATACTTGCCAGTGATCGTCCAGCTGTACCAATAATTCCAACCCATTGCAAAGGACAGCGCGGGATTCACGAATCGTTCAGCAAGTTTGATATGACCACCTGCAATCGGTAGAAAGGCAACCATTTCACCCAAGGAGACCTTCGGGGATATAAACCAGAGACTTCACAGAAGTTGGAATGACTTGCCATTACTGCCATGACAACTGTACCCATGGCTATATAGCCAAGTAAAAGACCAGCCGGACCAGCTTCTCTAAGGGAGTTGGCAGTTCCTATGAAAAGGCCCATGCCCATGACTGCACCGATGCTGCACCGATTTTAGAATGGACGGGGAGGTGGAATGTAACATACCTGATCATGGCTACATGTCGATTCTTGAGCTGCCTGTGAAGTTGTTGTGGGTGACCAGAGGCCGCGAACTCTTCATCTTTCATAGAGTGGGCGTCTGAAGAATTCTGGTGAGAATCCGTTGCATCGTTCTTTTCCGAGGTCATCTCTTGGCAAACATTGAAGTGTGTAGGTGCCAACCATCAGTATAAATACGCGCAGACCACGTGATCATCAGGAGGAGCAGCCGAGGCGTTCTGAAATAAAGACCTCGGAACCTGAGGATACTTGTGGGAGTGCTTGTTCGAGTGACCAGGCCATACATTAATGAGCAGGCCATCGATGGACGGTCTGGTGCAATCCAACGGTGAGTCTCACGTCGGCAGTCCAATTAGAAGTAAGTGCGTACCCGTCCAGTCAATATTTATGTACTTGGTGACAAGTAATGCAAAGTGAGAGAGACTCACTCACAGATGTGGACACGGTCTATCTATGGGCACCTATTGAGGCTACGGTAAGCAGATACGGTTGAAAGTATACCAGGAAAAGGTGGATGCCGATCCGCAACCTATTGGTGGACCACTGGCAGGCGCTAGAATGATGAGGCCAGTGTATTTCCAGCCTGAGTCTAAGGGTGTGGACCGGTGAGGTGACCATTTATTGCACTTCTGTACATTGGGCGATCGACGGCATATTTCGTTCTGACATTGGAACCCTTACATAGAGGAGACCCACGAGAAGGTGAGAATCGTGGGATTCTTCTTTTTTTAACGAAGTCGGGTGGTTTTGTGGCGCTAAAATTTAGCTGAAAAACCCAACAGTAACCAAAGTGAATGCACAAGGGCTGCGAGTCATACGACTAGTCACATTCCTTAGGCCATTTCGGCGCTGTGCTCAAGTTTGACCGAATTTTTGATCCTAAACTTGAGATTGGAGACAAGTACGGACCCAGATTCAGAGAGTTGCTAGTGGGCACAACAATTTCTCACGATGAAGTTCCAAAACTACACTACGCTTCAAGCAAAGATCCCAAATTTTCTCCGAGCCCGCGACGACTTTTCCGCCATGGTTTAGAACGCGTTGGTTGTTGTGGGTGGACTATGCGCAGGGTGGGTGCGGTGAGCATGCATATCATCCCGCACAACCGTCGAGGCGACAAGGCATGTTCACATTTTCTTGCCCTGGTCTGTATGTTCTAGTGGCTCTAGCATATCATTCACGACCGACTACCTGATAAAAATCATGGCTCACTTAGTACCAACGATATCCGGAACGGCCACTGATAATTTATTCATGCGAGTTGCTTCGACCCACGTCGATTTTTTTTTCCAATTCGACCGCGCTTTTGTGATCACGACCAAGGGTGACGCCGGCAGCGTGGTGCGTGCGGATTGTGTAGTGACGCTGCACACTGATCCCTAGATCACTCACAACAAGGTTCGGCATGCACAGCAGCAACACGACGGACGCTCCACATACTTATATTTGGATTGCTCCACGACTCAATCCGGATGACCAGGCACCTGTTGGAGCATGCGTCAGGTGAATTTTTTCCCATCATCGTTCTAAGACGCTGATCGGCTTTTGTACAAATGACTCCCCTGTGAACCTCACGATTACTTAACAGCGTGTGATTCATCTAGAATGTTAGAGCAAGATGTCGTGGAGATTGAAGGACTCGACTTACTTCGCGAGTCGGGATTGATAAAATTATAGAATCAGAATGGTGTTCTTATCAGACACTGTATGCAGATGTGAGCCGCCGATATACAATGTTGCCGAGTGCATTCCGACTCAGAGGTGCTTAGGTACCCAGGTACACTCGTTTCTTTCACCCTGTTGGTATTCTGGGTTTGCTTAAGTAAGCTATCCCAGAATGGAGTCCGTGCATGAGTCAGCGAGGTAGAGCAGCGTCTCCCTCTTCTTTTCACCTCGTGGCTCCAGATCTTTCATAGCATATCATCTCTATTCTCTCCTCTTTTGCATCCCATCAACACCCATGGATCGTCTGAACGACATCCCCGACTTCGCAGGCCCACTCTTTGCAAGAGAGCGCCAGGAACTCATAGATGCAGGGCTAACGGCTGCCCTCGCCATCTCCTCACTCGAGGCTTTCCATAGAGTCCGACAACAGAAAGAACGAGAGAACCAAGAAAGAGAGCGAGTAGAAGCTAACATTGCGAGACTAGAACAAGAAGAATGTGCCCAACAACTTCGACAACAGCAGGAAGAGGAGGAAGCCCAAGCTCTCAAGGAGGAAAGGAAGAAGAACAAAACCAAGTTCGCAGTCATTCCCAACCCAGAAGTCTGCACCCCCAAGGAACCGGTCATAGTACCAGCTCAGGCCGCCCTATGCAAACTACGCAACCACCACTTTGTAGAGCTGTGGTACTGGACCAACAAAGGATTGGATGCTGCCGACTGCACCAAAGCCAACCGCTCAGACGAATCCTCTCTCGCCTTCACCATAACAGAAGATGGTTCCCCCCTCTTCACCCCAGGCTCCAATATGTCCCACAGCAAACTTGAGCCGATTCCAGATGAGGAACTTTCATTTGAGCAATTCGGGCTAGTGGCAGTATGCATGATCGCAGCAATGCGTGAATACAATTGGGACCCCACCCATATCGACATGTTCATGAAGTTCTGGGCAAACATCGAGGGCCACCTGTGGCGTTCATCACGCATTGCGCGCCAACAGAGAGCACTCCTCGTATACCAAGGCCAGCAAAGGCTTAACTGGCACAAGACAATTGGTTCCCCATCGGCATTCAACCTCACAAACATCAACCAAGAAGCCCTGATGTCCACGTCCATTGACATCAAGGACTCTTCTGACGAACAACACACGCGAGAAATCCAGGAGGTAAGCACACCACCCTTCAAAATAACATGCATGGACACTTATTGTAAACTCCAAAAATCCTCTTTCCACACCTGCTGTCTATGGTCAATGAACAAATCATTGCGTCTACTGGAAATATATCCACACACCATGCGTCACTGCGCCATGCACATGCCATTATGCGGTCGCATCATGCGCACCCTGCATCATCCTGCCTGTCACTGCATGGCACATAACTCCCATTCCACACGGCATCAGATCACGAGCAAGTACAATAAACTCTCAGATCAGATGACTGCCCTCTTGGCAACGTCCCAAGTCATGATGGGAGCAGCCCAATCACACATGAGATCAACCAGCAGAGCCAAGCGCCCACTTTCCCCAACCTGTCCCTAGACATCATCCGCCTACGTATCCAAGAAACAGCGTTCCTTTCATGCCACCACACGTGATCTCGTCGCACACATACTCGCCATCTGCGCTGTCTGCCTCGGCAGACACAAGCACAACATCCACATATGTGCCGCATCCCGCACCTGGGATAGCAAACATGATACATACGCGTACCGCAAGGAACCAGGAGGTTTATTTGCCAAAAAAGACCACAAGCAAATTTGTGCAGCATGGCAATGACCAGACAGCTGCTCCCAGCAACACCACCCCCTCCACCACTGCTTAGGATGCAGATCCACCACCCATGGAGCCCACCGCTGTGCTAGAGCACAGGACCCGTTGCCCAACAACACCCTACAATGCTGATGCATGGGAGAACGCTCTCCGAAGAATTGATGTTACATCCCGCTTCCTGCACATACCCTCGGGTCTCCGTAATGGCTTCATTGTGAACTTTTCCACTATTTCATGTATCCAATCTCCTTTGAATAAAAACTCTGTTTCCACATGTTGGAGTTTACAAACGTTGGTCATTACCATAGCTTACATAATCACCCTCATTATTTTCCCTTTTCATATTCCGTTCGTTCCTCAGTTGACATCCGTCATGTCACTGAGGTGAGACATTATTTCATATGTTCGTTAGACAGTAACTCACTACTATGTAGACTTATATCCATCTACAGGTTATGAGCCCTGCGCCCTAACTTAACTCATACAGAATAAGCTACATCTTGCATACAAACGCGATATGTCGAAAGTTGGAGACCGAGTACTCGAGGTCCTGAAGCTGGATACTTCAGGGAAAGACTGGCCAGTATGGAAATGGTGGCTCGAAGTATCTCTCACAGCACGAGGCTTCATAGGCTATTTGTATGGCACAAAAACGATGCCTGTTCACCCCTCTGTGGGGCAGTCAATTGCCTGGGTACCTCAGACACCTGCGGAAATACAAACCATAAAAGAGTATGAGGCAGCATACCCCAAATGGATCAAAGAAGATGCCATCGTACAACAACAGATCGCTGTCACCATTCCTGATTCTTGTTAATGCTGGGCGTCGGAACGTAGCACAGCGAACACTCAAAGTGGTTCGAGGACTTGTTGTGGGCGAAGCAAAGAAGAAAGATGTCTCACTACCCAATGCGCACACTTGGGACTCGTGGATGTGCTAAGTAACAACGCTGAATTGCGTAGAACTAGCTAGGGAATACAGGCGAAGACGAGTAGCTACTTATACTAGGCATGAGACTGCGCAATCCTATGGGCGCAGTAGGGGCTATGTGACTGCGCACTGCATAAGGCGATGTGCGCAGTATAGGCTGTACCTAGAGTGGGTAAGGGAACACGAGTCATCATATAAAGAGAATGATGACAAGGAGTAATGGTCCAAATAAGGAAAGGTGACTCAAAAGGTAAATGAAGCGTGACTCAACAAGTAAATGATCCTAGGAAGGAGAAGAGGACAAATGCCTAGCGAAGGTGCTAGGGGAAACGATGAGTCCATAGACATAGGGAAAAGAGGGGTCATAAGGGAAAACTGTAACAATTCTCTTTTCATCGACCTCATGGCGAAAACAAATGCGCATGAATACTACGAGACCCTTTGTGACAAATTTGAAAACTGGTCACTAGCCATTGGGGTGGAAAAGCGACGTCAGCTAGCCGAACTAAAGTTAAAAGAAGGTGGTGATGCATGCACTCACTTCGAGAAAATAAAAGTTCTCCGAGAAGAGCTTGCATCCGTTGGACATCTCATCTCTGACACGGACCTCTTCAACACCATCTTTATGTCACTCCCTCGTTTTTACAACCCCATCCTCACCACAATCTCATCAAATATGCACTGGCAGAACCGTCAAATCTCTAGCACGGAGCTTATGGCTATGGCCACCGACGCCTATGACCAATTTGTCGCACAAGGCAGCATCCGACCTAAGACAGAGAAGGACGATGCAACATTCAATGCCGACTCCAAAAGAGGAAAAGGACGTACAAATAAATTTGATGGCAATTGCAACAACTGTGGTTGGCATGGGCATATGAATTGCGACTGTTGGGAAGAAGGCAGTGGAAAGCATGGTCAGGCTCCAAGAGGGTGGAAACCACGAGGAAAGAAACAAACGAACCAAAAGGCATCTGGATCTGGATCAAGAAGTGCACATACTGCGACAAACAAAGACGAACCTGATGGAGTATGGTTGGTTGAAAGTTCTGGCGATAACGACTCGAATAACGATTCGAGCGCCATCACCACCATCCCATTTGCCATCCTCGCTCACCCTGATCCACTTTCCACAACCACCGAGTTATACGACAGTGGCGCATCACAACACCTCTCTCCATATAGAGAACATTTTGTCAACTTCACCCCAATCACACCCAAGCCAATCACCGCTGCAGACAAGCGGACCTTTGACACAACAGGTCGTGGAGACCTATATATCGAGTTATCCAATGGAAAGACTAAGGCGCGCATCCTGTTAAAGAATGTGTTATATGCTCCATCAATGGGCGTCACACTTGTCTCGATCAGCAAACTCACCACAGCTGGTTATGCTGCACTTTTCCGCGACTCTGTATGCCGAATCTTCAACCCACAGAAACAGCTGATTGGTGAAATCGCTGTCAGTAATGGGTTATACCATGTTAGGCACACCACAAAACCACCATTTGCTGGAAGCGCAAGCTCACCAGACATACTCAGCATGGAGGAGCTGCATATCCGTTTATTGCATATTGCACCTAGCATGATCCGCGAGATGTTAGCAAAAGGAATGGTTGAAGAAGTCAAGCTAGACCCTATGCATACGACAATGGGTCAATACGAGTCGTGCGAGTATGGAAAAGCAATCTGTGCACCTATTGGAAACACCGCGAACCCGAACGACGTGACAAATTCGCCGACAAGGTACATACAGATGTCTGGGGCCCATCAGATGTCCAAACCCCTGGACACAAAAGGTTCTATGTGTCGTTTACCGATGACCACACATGTTACACCCATATCCACCTCCTCGCTGCAAAATCTGACACACTCGATGCTTACAAGTCATATTCAGCATGGGCAAAGACTCAACACAGTGTTACCATCAAGCGACTGTGCTCGGATCGCGGTGGTGAGTACCTGAGCGACAAATTTAGCTGCTACCTTAAATCTGAAGGCACAGAGTGAAAACTCACCACACATGACACCCCACAACACAATGGAGTGGCTGAGCGGTGTAGAGAGCCATAAGTCTCTACTCTCGCATATTGTCTAATCGTCACCTGGGTCGTTCTCCATCCTTATCCTTATCCCTTTCCTAACATTTTCACCTTCTACCGCGGCCATCTAAAGTCATTTCCGCACTCTCTCGCATCAACTCACACCGATCCGAACGAAATCCGCATAGTCTGCGTTCCGCATCCGCACTCGGGTTCCATCGCTGGTAAGTCTTTTTGTTTGTGTTGCATTTATGACTCATTGTATCAAGTCGTATCATGTCCTAATGACTTGAATTACCTTATCAAATACTTTATTCACATATTTAGTCGTCTCCATACCTTTGACAGGTATTGTGACGCATGTACCTTACTTGTTTCAGTCTAGGGTATGCCCAGACTATAAAAG